>CAXIPT010000005.1:2145852-2163992 GCA_964030475.1 Tethya wilhelma | reverse complement strand
CCACAGGAAGAATTCCTTACACACTCTAACAGCCATTCCATCTTGTTTGCATTCTTTTTACGATTTAGCCATTCCTGTGTCTCATTACATTTCCAATGTTTTTTTTTACTTGTTTGTTCTCATTTTTCCATAATTTTACAAATTACATTTGTGTTGGTATGTGTAGTTAGTAGTCTGGCAAGCCAGACTCACTGAGCCAGCGGCGGGCTGCTGAACTGGCAAGTTGTGTACCCTGCTTGATACTGAAGTGAAACACACAACTCAGTCATTTGGAGGCAGGAGCTGTATCATAAGATTTACTTGCCTTTTTATATGTTATAATAATCAAAGTCCTGATTCATCTCTAAGAAGAACAACCAGGTATCGCAAAATCAGTCCTTACGCGCGCCCAATTGTTTGTATACAATTTTGATTTCAGCGCGAAAAAGCATTACGTCATTGAAACAGCAGCTCATTAAATCTGCCGTATTGTGACCTCGTCTTTGAGAAAAGTTTTCTTGAGAAAGAAAGAAGCTATTGAACCAAAATAAAAAGAAACCAGTAGAGGAACCTAATCTGATTGTAGGAACCGCTTGAACCAATGATTTGCAAGTTTGGAAACGCTAGAAGCAGCATTTCTCTTGCACAACTCTTTCTTGATCTAGCCTGAGCTGTGTCACAAGTTACTCTACAATGGCAGTCCTGACCAATATTTTTTACCCAAGACTCTTGCAAAGCTTAGTACAAAGGTAAATGTAGGAATCTAACTAGCAAAGAACCATTTTGCAGGTTTTGATCTAGGCTATTTGAAGCCCTGAATAATAACAATTTTTACAGTATTTAGTTGATTGAACACTCATTATATAGTAGGTCTTTGAAGTAGACACCCCAAATATAAAGTATGTATGATTGTTTGAGTAACAAAAACTTCAAGAAAGTCCCAGAAAGGCCGAAAATAAGCAGTTCTTAGGTGCTTTAAATTGATATGAATATTCATGATGTTGTTGAGCTGAGGTTAGAGGTGAGGTGTAGACGCATAGTATGGTAAATTACATTGAAAAATTGCTCAACTTTGAGCAGTTGTTTCAGGCAAATGACACCTGCAAAATGAAACAGACAAAGGAATCATGTAGAACTATCCTTTAGCTATCAGTATTTGCAAACTGAGCTCAAAATATTTGTCAGGACTGCTAATCTAGAGCGAAATATGCGGGGTGTTTGCATCTCATAAAAAAATGAGCTGAAGAAACAACCCTGTAACTTTCTTTCTGTGATACATGTGGAAATGAGACAAACACCATTGGATAGTTGAAGAAGAGAGCAATTCTATAGACTTTAGTTCAAGTCTTATGCATGCTCAGAGTCCAGTATATCATCCATTGAAGATAACATATAAAGTTTAATTTTATTCATGCTTTACTCTAGGCTTGACAACAAACTTCTTGCCTGCAAATAAATTTGAGTGTGCGCATAAGGACTGAAATAGTTCCAGGCAACTTCAGTGCATTTAATTCCAAATAACGCACACTTTTGTGTGTGGAAAGGGTCATATGGAGGAGGTGCTTTTCGCCTTGTATCTAGCTACTCAATGAGAGGCGCTAAAAACCGATGGCAAAAGCGACTGTCCTAGAAGAAACCAAGTTCATTCGTTCAAGAATCAGCTTCTGAAAGTGAATAGTCTCTGAGAAAAGTTGAGCCAAGATAGAAGAAGAAGAAGAAGAAGAAGAAAAAGATGGAGAAAATTGGAGGTTTGGTATGTTTGTGTTTATTACTTTAGCGATGGTTTTAGGCCATGTTTTTGGGCTCATTAGAAAGAGAAAGAGCTAAATAGTAGCTTAAGAAGCTTTTTAGTGCTAAATGCTCTGTTTTTTCAGAGTTATTCGCGTAAATATTTGTATTGCGCTAATGGGTCATCCGTGCCATTCAGTACTACCATACTGGGAACAAGTGAAAACACAGGAATGGCTAAATCGTAAAAAGAACGCAAACAAGATGGAATGGCTGTTAGAGTGTGTGCAGAATTCTTCCTGTATGGGCTGCATTTAACAATCTCCTTATTGAGTCTCTCACACAGGAAGAATTCCTTACACACTATAACAGCCATTCCACCTTGTTTTTGTGTACTGGACTAAATCGTAAAAAGAGCGCAAACAAGATAGAATGGCTATTAGAGTGTGTGCACAATTCTTTCTGTATGGGCTGCATTTAGCAATCTCCTTATTAAGTCTCTCATTTTGCCCACAGGAAGAATTCCTTACACACTCTAACAGCCATTCCATCTCGTTTGCGTTCTTTTTACGATTTAGCCCCATTCCTTACATTTCCAATGTTTTTTTTTACTTGTTTGTTCTCATTTTTCCATAATTCTACAAATCACATTTGAGTTGGTATGTGTAGGCTGAGCTAGTAATCTGGCAAGCCAGACTACTGAACGGCGGGCTGCTGAGTAAGTTGTGAAGTGAAACACACATTTCAGTCATTTGGAGGCAGGAGCTGTATCATAAGATTTACTTGCCTTTCTATATGTTATGATAATCAAAGTCCCGATTCATCTCTTAAGAAGAGCAAGAGCATCCAAGTATCATAAAATAGTTCCAGGCAACTTGCATTTAATTCCAAATAACGCACACTTCTATTTTTGGAATGGGTCGTCAATTCAAATTTTCTAGAAGCTATGCATGAGTGTAGAAATTAATGGCGGCCATAGGGAGGAGGCACTTTTCGCATTGTATCTAGCTACGCAATGAGAGGCGCTAAAAACCGATGGCAAAAGCAACTGTCCCGGAAGAAACCAAGTTCATTCATTCAGCTTTTAAAAGTGAATAGTCTCTGAGAAAAGTTGAGCCAAGGAAGAAAAAGAAGAAGAAGAAGATGGAAGTTTGACGTATGTGTGTTTGTTACTTTAGCGATGGTATTAGGCTATGTTTTTGGGCTAATTAGAAAGAGAAAGAGCTGAATAGTAGCTTAAGAAGCCTTTTAGTGCTATAAGCACTTAGCTTTTGCAGAGTTATTCGCGTGAATATTTGTATTGTGCTAATGGGCCATCCTGTGTACCCAATAACCAGACATGCAGAAATTGATTTGGCACTTAGAACAGTGTAGCAGTTGTAACTGAGATTTACTCAGCAAGCTAGACTGAACTTAGGTTAAACTTATAGTTACTCTTGTATAGCATCAATTATCACATGCAACAATTATAATAGTAAATGCATGCATGCAATAATGTATTATGCTTAATCTCACATTGTGCCATATGTACATCATTTACCACGCAAGTATCATCAATTCCGACCTCTCACTTCAATTAATTGTATTCACTAAATCAACTACTGTGTGAGGTCAGTAGCTTAGTCAGCCCGGCGTATAAGCCCATCATTACTGAATGTCAGGGCAGAAACTTGACCAAAAATGACTGGACACAAAAAATAACCACATAATTCACCTATGCTTTGGCATTTTGTTGACGTTGAATGCGCATGTGCAGACCTTACCTTCAGCCTGAGAATGCTACTAGGAGGAAGAAAAGAATGTTGCCATCTTCCACTAGTTCCAGCAAGGTGTCTGACTCTGTCAAAGCGCTTTCTAGGAGAGAGAAAGGTGTGCTTTTTGTTGTTGTTGGATCTGTTGGCATTTCTCTTTATTATTTTTTTCCTTTTTCATTGGCAGTTCTAGCACACTACAAAATAAAGGTGCTTCGTCAAAAGGAGGATTGAGTCTGAAGAAGACAAAGAACAAGAAGAAGGAAGCTAGGGTTCCCGATGACAAACAATTCATGGTACGAATTGGAATTCAATTTGGGATTTAATTAATTGCTTGGTTGGGCCCTATTAATTAAAATGTTTTACTTGGTGGTACTTGGACAGGTGTTTAATAAATTGTACCTTGTGTCTGTCCTTTGTGGTGGTGCACTTTTCCCTTTTCTTTTTTTTTTTGTCTCCCCGGATTATAGCTCCTCAGTAGGCCTCTTTGTGGGATCTCTCTTTTAACTTCTTGACTGTTGATTCAGTATCACTGATTAAACCATAATTCTTAGAAACACTTATTCTCTTCTCTACCCACGTTGGCATTGTACATCAGTTGCCAGTAATATTCTTTTAAGATCTAGACTGCTTAATAGAGCCTCTAAACTATCAATGCTAATTGGTCTAATTTCTCTTGGTTATAACTCTCTTCTCGGCTATATATCAATATTTCAGTGCTGATCACCTGTGTGGTGATTGCATTCATTGTCCAACATCTGATCGTTCCTTGAAAAGTCACATTTAATGTGTTGCTTTTGTACTCAAATTTTTGCCTCTAGTTTAATTCTTTAACAATTGATGATACAATTACTTCACCCACTTGACTTTAGATTAAAGTTGGAAGAATGGTTTATAAAAAGGGAAAGTCAGTGGGGGACTGGGAGTTTAGCTTAGAGAGGGTGTTTCTGCACAAGGATGTGCCTTACCAAAAAGTGTGGAAAAAATCTGGATGGTAAGAGTGAACTAGACACCTGCTGCAACTTTTTCATCAGTGATGGCACTGGAGTTTCTCTGAGTCCTGATGGAAAGATTAGAACTCATCAGGAGGATGATTCTATAAACGAGATTGACTGGACTCTGGCAAACTATCTTCGAGTGTCTGGCATTCATTATCAATCAAAGCTCAAGTTGTATTTGGTCCAATCATAGATAATAGAGTGGGAGTAGGGATTAGAAACGCGTGTATCATTCAATTATTACGTCAGACTGAATCTGCGACACGGTGACGTCACGTCGTTACAAGAACCAGATCGTTAGCAACGCTTCAAGCAAATAGCCATTGCGAAACTTGCAAACGCTAACTACGCAAGCTAGACCAGTAGCAGCGAGCAGTGACAAGTTGACTAGGAAGCGATGTAAGTTGTCAATAAATTTAAATCTTAAGTGTTTACCATAAAATATGAAGTGAATTGTGAATTTAACTAGTGAATTTAACGTGTGTAGTTTTTTCTTCATAATACAACCAAAGTAGTAGCAATAAACTACTTCCCTGCATTTGTAACAATACAACCAATGCAAATGGACAGTTAAATTTTGCAGTACATTACTGAATGCCTATTAATAGTTGGACAGTGGGGAAAATTTTTTGTGTAGTTTTTGTACTCAAAGAATACTTCTAAACTTTGTGAGTAGCTTGAGTTTAACTACATTAAGCTGTATATTGTGCAATAATACACAGAATGGGAGGGAGAAAACTCATGCTTGGACGTCGAGCTAAGAATTATGAGCGAAAATGCCAAGCTCTGAAAAGGAGAAAACTAGGACGGCCATCTAAGCGTAACAAAAGTACACTATCTCCAAAATTCCCTACAGAACAACAAGAATCATTTGTTCTGTCCGGTAGTCAGACTTCTCCTCCTCCTCCTCCTCCTTCACAACCACAAGAACCGTCACTGTTGTCCAGTAGTCAGACTTCGCCTCCTTCACAACTGTCACTGTTGTCCAGTAGTCAGACTTCTCCTCCTCCACAACCGTCACTGTTGTCCAGTAGTCAGACTTCTCCTCCTCCTCCTCCTTCACAACCACAAGAACCGTCACTGTCACTGTTGTCCAGTAGTCAGACTTCGCCTCCTTCACAACCGTCACTGTTGTCCAGTAGTCAGACTTCTCCTCCTCCTCCTCCTTCACAACCACAAGAACCGTCACTGTCACTGTTGTCCAGTAGTCACACTTCGCCTCCTTTACAACCGTCACTGTTGTCCAGTAGTCAGACTTCTCCTCCTTCACAACCGTCACTGTTGTCCGGTAGTCAGACTTCTCCTCCTCCTCCTCCTCCTTCACAACCGTCACTGTTGTCCAGTAGTCAGACTTCTCCTCCTTCACAACCGTCACTGTTGTCCAGTAGTCAGACTTCTCCTCCTCCTCCTCCTTCACAACCACAAGAACTGTCACTGAGTCAACCAGCTACTGTTGAATTTGTAAAAGAATCACTGAAATCTCAACCTTACTCAAAGTGGATTCTGACGACCGACACACCAGAAGGAAGTGGTCCAGTATGTATCTGTAAACTTTCTACTCCAACTTCTGCAGCTCACCCAGTGGTGACACATAGCTTAAAGATAAATTCTGACTTATCTTGGACAGCTTTTGTGCACGGGAAGCCAGTCACTAACTCATGTGCTGTATTGTCGGACATTCCAAATGTTATTAATCTAGATCAAATGAAGAAGCTTCTGTCCAAATTAGAGAGCTGTAATGTATGCCCTGGACATCCTGATGAGCATTTTCTGGTAATGGTAGATGCTAAGAAGGGTAAACTTACATTTCGAAATGGTCAAGATGTGGTGGCATCGGTTGATTCATATGCCCCAGTGAAACTTAATGGAAGTGTGCACGACCATACTGTGAGACATACATCATGTCAAATCATCACAAATGGTGCCAAATGCCAGCAATGTGTGAAGTACAGAGACACACTCCGAAAGGCTTTTCATCGGTGGACAAAGAGATCACATGCTTCACCACGTACATCCACTACTAGCCATACAAATCTGAGGTACTTGAACACACCAGATCGCCAGAAAAGATACAGGAATCTCAAAATTCGCTCTGACACAGCTGAACGAATGGTTCGAAAATTGTTGGAAGATGCAAGAGAGAGAAATGGAATTGAGCTGACTAGTGACTTGCACGATGATCTGCACACTATTATGAAAACATCAACAGCTGAAGTAAGAAAAGAATATCCTGAGGGCTCATTTAGAAGAATTTTCTGGGAGCAGCAACTGGAGGCAATGCAAACTAAGAACACAAGACAAATTCGTTGGCATCCAGCTCTCATAAAATGGTGTTTACATTTGAAATTCAAGTTAACAAGTGCCTATCACGCATTGAGGTCAACAGGAGTTCTTACGTTACCATCAGAACGGACCTTGTTTGACTATTCACATTGGGTGAATGGCCGAGTTGGATTTCATCAGACAATGAACGATCAACTAATCCAAGAAGCTAATTTGATAGAAGAGAAAAACAAGTATGTTGTGTTGGTTTTTGATGAGATGAAAGTCAGAGAAGGTTTGGTGTTTGACAAGCATTCGTGTTCCTTGGTTGGTTTTGTGAATTTAGGTGACATTGCTAATACTCTAAATGATTTTGAAGAACATTGCTGTGGACGTACAGATGAGAAAAATCACATCCCTGACCGTATTGCAACTCACATGCTTGCATTTATGGTAAGGGGGATATTTTCTAATCTTGAGTTTCCGTATGTCAGCTTCCCCACCAAAGGTGCATCAGCAGATGAACTGTTTCCAATTGTGTGGGACGTGGTTAGAAACCTAGAAGAGAGCGGCTTTCATGTGATGGTTGTAACATGTGATGGTGCATCGGCAAACAGAAAGTTCTTTAAAATGCACAAAAGTGATGGTGAAACCCTTACATGCAAGACAAAAAATGTCTACAGCAAGGATGGCAGGGACATTTTTTTCATGTTTGATGTGCCACATTTGATTAAGACCACACGCAACTGCTGGTCTAACTCTCTTGCCCACAGCCAGTCCAGAGCACTCTGGGTAAGTAAAGAGGGTGCCATGTGTGTGTGTGTGTGTGTGTGTGTGGTGTGCATAACTGTATTGTGTTGATACATACACAATACATAGTCCTCCTATACTATATATGTACAAATATGATACTAATAATTTTTTGTCAAAATTAACAGAAAGACGGGAAGCATATCAGCTGGACACACCTCACAGATCTTTACAACAAGAGTAATTTTTCTTCGGGTCTAAGTCTCATTCCCAAGTTAAGGAAAGAGCATTTGCATCTAAACTCATACTCATGGATGCGTGTGAGTTTAGCAGCACAGGTATGTTCGAGTAAAAAAATTTCCCATCATGCGACTTACTCACATTATGTGTATGTGTGTTAATGAATATGCAGGTACTCAGCACATCTGTAGCTGATGGTCTAAAGTATTATGACGTTGAGGACACAAAAGAAACAGAGAAATTCATAAGGACTTTTGACAAATTCTTCGACTGTCTGAATGTCCGATGTCCAAAAACGAAAGCCTGATTTACGGCCATACACAAAACCAGATGATCCAAGACTAGAAGTAATTAAAACAATTAGGTACAATGTGGTTTAACTAAAATGATTAATTCTCTGATCTGAAAATTTTACTATAGTGGTTGAAAACAGACTTTCTAGATTACTTAGACAGCTGGAGCTCCTGTGTGAAGCAAAGAAAAGGATTTACACCCGCACAAAAGCAGATGATGCTTCTATCAAGAGAAACATTAGAGGGATTGAAAATTACAGGTATGCATGTACTCTTTCTCTCTCTCACACACACACTCACACGCACACACACACACACCACATACATACATGTATACATGTACACGCACACACACATGCATAATTGTAGTTCACTCATTTGTTGAAGTGACGACTCTACTTTTTGCGGTGCCTGGGGCTCGGTATGTTATGAGTGAGAAATTTTGTCAGAATCTTTTTTTGGAAAGCAACGTTACAAAGGAGGCAGAAATGACAATCCATCAGTCAAAGAATTTATTGACAACACTGTCAGTTTGAGAGTTCAAGGTTCAGCTGCGCTGGAACCACTAAGAGGAAACTGTAGCCGGAAACGGGTCAACTCAAACTTTGTTGATGAAACTCCACTACCAAAGCGTCCAAGGTCAAAGTAAACTATTAAGAGTACAACTGTTACAATATTATCTATTATCACGTATCAATTAATGCATCGAGAATATCAATTATTATGTACCGTCATGTGGATGCATGCAGATGCTGAGATGGGTATGAAAACTTCTAGTCACTTTTGCTACAATGTCATGTAGAAGTTTGATCTGAATTGTTCATTTTCAATGTCTTGCGAAGAGACTTTGATTTTTTTGTATTCTTGGATTTATTCATCTTGTAAACTTCCATCCATTGTCCAGCAATTGAATATCCACGAATAGTTATCCAGAGATCTACGATCTGCTTCAATAGTTCATCTGAATCATGTTCGTTCTCAATGTCAATTGATAACAACGACCAATAATATTGAACTTGTCCATCTTCACAAGCTGATGATATTAGATCAGTTTTTTTAGTGGATAACTCCAACGGTCTGGATTCAAGTAATGCTGCAAGCTTATGTCGTACACACAGTTCAATTTCTTTAAACAAGTGGAATGCTGTGTCATTAACCTCAAACAGGCCTCCACGATTAACTATTCTAATCCATTCAGCTGTGTAAGATAAGAAGGAGCTTTCCTCACCGTTTATCGCCATACATTCAAGACATTCCACAAACATTGCTGACTTCTCAGATACACTTCTTTCGTGCTTTTTCAAAAGAGCATATGGAACATACCCAGCAGCATATCTAATAATGTTTTCTTCTTCCGTAATGAGTTTCTCTGTCGCTTTCTTTGGAGTATCTCTGTTGGCTGTACAATGTGTTTTGATTACATTNCAAGGTCAAAGTAAACTATTAAGAGTACAACTGTTACAATATTATCTATATAAACATAATATCACGTATCAATTAATGTATCGAGAATATCAATTATTATGTACCGTCATGTGGATGCATGCAGATGCTGAGATGGGTATGAAAACTTCTAGTCACTTTTGCTACAATGTCATGTAGAAGTTTGATCTGAATTGTTCATTTTCAATGTCTTGCGAAGAGACTTTGATTTTTTTGTATTCTTGGATTTATTCATCTTGTAAACTTCCATCCATTGTCCAGCAATTGAATATCCACGAATAGTTATCCAGAGATCTACGATCTGCTTCAATAGTTCATCTGAATCATGTTCGTTCTCAATGTCAATTGATAACAACGACCAATAATATTGAACTTGTCCATCTTCACAAGCTGATGATATTAGATCAGTTTTTTTAGTGGATAACTCCAACGGTCTGGATTCAAGTAATGCTGCAAGCTTATGTCGTACACACAGTTCAATTTCTTTAAACAAGTGGAATGCTGTGTCATTAACCTCAAACAGGCCTCCACGATTAACTATTCTAATCCATTCAGCTGTGTAAGATAAGAAGGAGCTTTCCTCACCGTTTATCGCCATACATTCAAGACATTCCACAAACATTGCTGACTTCTCAGATACACTTCTTTCGTGCTTTTTCAAAAGAGCATATGGAACATACCCAGCAGCATATCTAATAATGTTTTCTTCTTCCGTAATGAGTTTCTCTGTCGCTTTCTTTGGAGTATCTCTGTTGGCTGTACAATGTGTTTTGATTACATTTGAAAAGAGTTCCTGGTTGATACTTTGTTGAACTAAGGAGTCAAGATCAAGTGAAATTTTCTCCAAGAAAGATTTCCATATTTCTGGGAGTTTGCTGAGTCTTGTTCTGTGAAAAGATTTCCACAATTCACTCTTCAAATGAGTCCCTTTTGCACAGGATAAGTATATTTGCTCAATCTTACTCACCAGTTGTTCAGCAAAGTCTTTGAACATGGGACCAGCACTCTGTTCATCTTCTATCTTCAGCAGTAACTCTTGAACTTGTTTCAAGGCAAGTTTACTACGGTGTGACTTTCCACTAAATGACACAGCTGAGTCCTCACTCATTACTGCTTTAAGTGCTGTTTTAACAGTATCAGTTGCCATCAGTCTCACCACAATTTAAGTGCTACTTTGTTCTTGTAATAGTAAACAAACCACGAACCACTCAAGACTAGCTAGCTGAGATGTTAGACCATAGCTTAACAGCTGCTGCATGCGCGCCCGCCCGCGGGCTTTTAATGACGTCACGAAGGAGTCACGTGACCGTGGCACGGTTTCATTAACACGCGAGCGAAGCGTTTCTAATCCCTACTCCCACTCTATTATCTATGATCCNAGCATTGAATTGACACTCAAATCGCGTGTCGTACCTCCTCTCTGGGCCGGCCCACGAAATTCGTTAGAACGACCTTTACCACTTCATAACTGTAAAAAATGGCCGAGAAACCAGACAGTGTGCCTAGCACAGAAGCTCCCAGTCCTCCTGGCTCATTGACTCACTTGCTAAGGCCAAATGACTCCTTAGGGAATGCTGCTCTCACTGTCAAGGACAGCACAGGTGGCTCTGCTTCCAGCAGCCCGCAAATAACGAGAAGACAGTGAGTCATGTGTTCATTAAATATTTTGGATGATTGCTTGAAACTTTATATTGTGTATAAGAACATAACATCGTGTTCACTAGACAATTCACACACACACACACACATACACATGCATATATAGTCTAAAGCTAGATTTTAATTTCATCGTGCCACACACATTCACAACATTGTACTTTACTGTGCACACATAAAATGCAGCAATTCTCGATCGGACTCTGAGCAGAGAAGAGACGATGGGTCTGGAGTTGGAGGAGATGAGTCAGCCAGTGTGAAGGACTCTGAGGGAGAGAAAGACACAGACACTCTAAAAAAGAAGTCAAAGGAAAAGAAAACCACTTCCGTGAGTACTCCCAACTCACCTTGCTTGTCCTCTTGTTCATGTCATTGTACACACAGGTGTATCATTGTGTGTGTGTGCACCCATGTTTCCTGTGCATGTGAGGTCATGCTATTATTGTGATGCTCATAGTGGAGTCAGTGTGTCTATATACTAGTCAGTATGTACACTACCACTTTACATAGTTACTATTGTGTGCTGTTTTACATCATTTTGCACAATTTTATGCATGCTATTGTCGTTGGGATACTAACAAATACACGTCTTCTTGTTTCAGTTTTTCTCCCCTCGGCGATCTGGTGGTCTGTTGAATATCTTCTCAGCCTCTCACAGGCAAAAGAACATTGAACTTCACAAGATCTTCACTTCACTTCCTGCCACTGAGAAGCTCATTGATGGTTAGTCCATTGGATCTGTTGTTTCCTAGCAACCAGTTGCTCAGATCCCATCAATTTTGCATTATCTGTGTAACCATGCAGTAGGCTAAGCTTATGAATGACCTTTTGGCTGGTTTATAGCCTGACAGTGAAGGTATAGAGGCTATAAATTGTGCATGTACATTCTATTCTGGTTCCAGAAAGGAGGTTTAGCTCCAGTCTTTACTCCTAGCTAGTGAAGGTAGTATAAATGTATTCTGATTCCAGAAAGGATGTCTTTCCTCTGTGTCTGCTCAGTCTCTGTTGGTTTAGCTAATTGGGAATGGGCGGATCCTGTTACAAGTGTTTTTACTGTGGGGTTACCTCGCAGCTGTAATGGTGCTAATTAGCTCCTTTGAGGTTGTTAGGATACATGCCTATAACAACCAGCTCTAAATTACCCTAGCTATCCCTTCAGCAGTAGGCCTTGTTCTCTGTTGTCAGGTTAGTTATCTGCCTGAATTTTGAATTGGAGGAGTGAGTGACCTTGTGTTTATACCTTTATGGTTTCTAAATGCTGTTCTCTTGTTTCGTAGACTACTCTTGTGCTCTCCAGCGAGACATTTTGATCCACGGAAGACTCTATGTCACTCAAAGATGGCTTTGCTTCTATGCAAACATATTCTCTTGGGAAACACTAGTATGTGTATGCATGTGTATATGTGTATATGATTATTTGCAAACAAAAACTCCTATGATTTGTAATCCTTGATGCTAAAGTTCTATCACCAACATAGTGATGAGCTCACTGATTACACCATATTTACCAATATAGCGAGAAATTTTCGTATGCTATTCGAATAAATTATAAAACTGCGATAGATTTAACTTCCGCATTATGCACAATACGAGCGCACACCGCATATACGAAATTTAAAACTGCCGAAAATTTTTCTGGCGCTTTTTACCAATAATTATTAATACAATATTTGAACTACGAAAATTTCTTGCTATACGGTATTCTACTTATTCTACCTCACAGCTGACCATTCCCTTCCAAACCATCCAAGCCATCACCAAGGAGAAGACAGCCCTCATCATTCCCAACGCCATCCAGATCTCCACCACCTCCGACAAGTATGGATTCTCCTCTCTGGTGAACAGAGACGTCACTTACAACGTCATCTTCAAGTGTTGGCAGAACAGCTTACTCAATCATGTATGTGTATGGGTGTGTGTGTGTGTGCATGCGTACGTGCGTGCATGCGTGTGTGTATGCATGCATACATGTGTGTGTGTTAGGAGGAAGAGGGTCTATTTTCAATGCTTTACTCAGTATAATATAATAAAAATTATATCCAATATCATATTGTATTAGCTCCTATTTGCATGCCACAAAAAGTTTCTGAATAACTTTCTTTGAACTTTAAGTGATAATAATTATTGTACGGTCTAGTGACAAATTCATACCGTATAGCCGGAAAATTTGGCGGGGAATTAAATTTGGTGAATTGGCGGATGAGACTTAGTAAGGCCAAATTAAAATTCACCAATATTTAGTGCGTGTGCGTATATGTACGTATCCATATTGTGCACGTGATCGGCTCGCTCCGCCAAATTAAAATCCGCCAAATTCAAAGTTTGCTCAATCCGCCAAATTTAATTCTCGCCAAATTTTCCGGCTATACGGTATGAGGTTTTTGTTTGTTTGTTTGTTTGTCTGTTTATTTTTTGCACACACTCACACACACACACACACACACACACACAGCCCCAGTCTCCACTCGAACTAGTCCAAGCTGCTCGTAAAGCTCACGGTGAATCGACAGACATTGGAGACGAGCAAGAGCTATGGGGACCAGTGAAAGAAGACTCCCCCAAGATGAACAAGCAGGTCTCCATGCCGACCCACCTTGAGATCGGCCTCCTCCCTCCCACCACCATCCCCTCTGCCTCAGCACAGGACGAGGAGCAGCAGCTGCATGGGGGTGTGGTCTCATCGGCTCACAATATGAGACACAGTCAGTCTGTACCTACAGGTGTGTGTGGTAAAGGGTCATCATTGTGTATGTGTGTGTTAGAACAATGCACATGCATGCATGATACTAATACCAGGCTGTTAGACTAACTGATAGTTCTGTCAGTGTACAAGTATAAAGTAGCCTCATGAACCAGTCCCTCCCCGCTATGGTAAAGTGTAATAGTTCATGTCCTATTACAGTGTACATAAGTGGCTGCATGCACTATTGAGAGTGCACTTAGTCTATAGTCCAGTTGGTATGGTAAAGGGTCATCACTTGTGTTTGAACTGTAGTCAATATTAGTTTAGCTATGTGCTAAGAATGTGCAGTCTTACTATTCATGATCTCTTTTCCCTCTAGGTGCAACTGGAGGCAGTCCTAGTCATTATGGACTTGATTTGACCTCTGAAACCATCCCTGAAGTCGAAGGAGAGAATAGCAAAGGTATATATAGTCACATTGACTGATTTACATCCATATTATTGGTGTAAACTGGTATGGCGTGCAAAATTTTTGCATCAGCAAAAAACTTTCTGCTGTATAGTAGTATAAGAGACTGAATGGGAGATATATATTGAATGAATACAGCAATAGTGCACTTACAAACTACTGGAGATTGGCTTATTAAATTGACAAAATTGCAGTCCAGATAATGTTGATGTGGCGGATACAAAAATGGCTCCATATTTTGCCTGGTTTGGTTTCAGTTATACTTTGCTGACAATCAATAAACACTGTGACTGACATTCCAATATCACAGCCAAGGTGGTCACAAACTCTTGCTTAGTATGCATGATTGTATACGCTGCGGAAAATTCAGTGGAAAAAATCTTGAGATCGAAGTTGGATTCGAACCCAGGTCTTTCGAATTTTTGACTAAGTACTGTATATGGCTGCAAAACCATGAAGTCGTGCACAAGTATGCAGACTGGATGGCGTTCGTCATAATCTATTTGAAACTATTCTTCTCTGCATTCTACTGTGCAGTTCTTCTCCACACATGACAATAACAAAATGCTTAGGCTAGACTAAGTATGCATATTCCTATGGATTTCATGTCCAATTGTGGGAGCATTTTATTGGTAGTTTTGATTAGAAGTTGGCCCAACTTGCAGTGATTTCAGTTTCACTATGGCATTAGAACACTCTCCAGTGTGACTGTACCATAGTGAGGTTGGTTGTTAGGCACTCGTGTTGCTGACCTGTATATTACATGCTGGAGTACTAGGCTAATCCAATCATGAGATCTGCTGTAATGAATATTTGACAGACTTCAGATTCTTACAAAGATGCCATGGACATAAACCAGAACCAACATATGTAACATAATATATATAGCAGCTAAGAAGTATTATACTTCACATAATTCACATAATCTTACCCATGATTTTAAGTTATCTAGAGAGGTGTAGTGTTGCTATGGCAATACTAGTAACAAGTTGTAGTAAAGTTCACTAACCCCAAATTACTAATATATTATTATAGTGTCTTCCAACCTAAACATACCAGTCATTAACCATTGGAATGTTCACAATTTCCCCCCAAATCCTTACTGTGTGCACAATAGCATCCATACATTGACATCATCCTATAAGCCTACTAGAGTTTCATCATCATGCCATTTATCAGACATACCCAAGAGTGGGGAGGTTGTCTAGCTGGTAGAGTCTGTTTGTGCTTAAAGATGATTCTTCTGTCTCTTGTTGTTTTGGACAGAGAACTCACAGCAGGTAGCAGCAGCACCAGGAGCAGTCTCCTCCAACACAGAGCCCATTGCAGAGAGAGTGTCACTGGGAGGAGATAGTATGGCCAGCTCTGAGTATGAGACTGTCTCCCTCATTGAAGAAGCAGGTGAGTGGTTAGCAACTCTCTCTCTCTCTCTCTCTCTCTCTCTCTCTCTCTCTCTCTCTCTATCTCTCTCATTCTCCATCTCTCTTTCTTTCTCTATCTCTTGCCAAAGCTACTATCCAAAAATATAATAAGTAATTGAATAGTTGTTAGGATGAGTATTAGCATCTCTGTGACTGAAATAGCTCAGTTTCCATCTGCTGAATCCTTCAGCTGTGTTCCAATAGAAAAATAAGGCTCACTGTTTCTCTAAAGTGAGCTATTCAGTGAAATTTATCAACTCAAAATAGTCAAAACTCCTAGAAAACTTGCTGGCAATAGAGATAAGCCACTCTACTACATTCATCACTACCAGTAGTGTCATGACCACCCATTATTTTATGTTCAACCCAGGTGAGGTCCCGTGTGGCTGTTCAGAGCACATTGGTCGTACGGTAGCCAACGATGTGTACGCATGTGACGTGGAGACCATGTTCAAGCTCCTCTTCACCGACTCTGACTTCATGAGAAACTTCTACAAGGAAGAGAAGACCGTCAGTAAGTCATGGCAGTGCATGTGTGAGAGTGTGTGCGTATTCTACCGTATAGTGGGTAAATTTGGCAAATTATCAAATTCTTCTTTAAATCGTAAGTTAAAAATCATCTGACAGTTTTTACGCACGTATGCCCATATAAACAATGCAGCGTGCGCAATTAAATCACCGATAATGCTAAAATGGGAATTTGCCAAATATTAACCCCACCAAATTTACCCGCTATACGGTAATGTATGAAAGGAGTGGGAAATGATGCAATCTTATGAATGTATTTGCTGCAACGATACGTGAGCTTACACTTGGTTCTGTGAGTTTTGGGAGTGAATGATGTAACCTTGTGTTGATGTACATGCATGCCTTAGCTTCTTGTATCGGTTCATATTATGCAACTATCAATACTGTATTTATTAAAGATACATGGCATCCCTCTACCTGTAGACCAAATTTTACAATTCCCAAAACTATTTAAGCGAAGTGGGGAAGGCCTGGTTTATGAGGCCACACATAGTGTGTGTGTCCAGCTTAACTACATACAATACCTTATTGCTCCAAAATTTAGTGGCATAACATTTTCATGAATTTTGTGATTTGACCGTATATCCCGAAAATTTGTTCAAAACAGCAAAGACAGGCTTTTCACAAACTTTTTGTGCCACGAAAATTTGGAGCTATACGGTATATATAACAACAAAAGCAAATAGGGGCAGAGGGCTGGTTTATGCGACTACACCATGTGCACAGCCAGAGTAGATACATGTACACAGACAACATTCAGGGATTATATAGGCTATAGTACATATAAATGTGTATTGTGTGCACACACTCAAAGGTGTTGAGATAGGTGAATGGCAGAGCCAGTCCGATGGTACTAAATTCCGTGACTTGAGCTACACTCTCGCCCTCAATTACTCCTTTGGTCCGAAGTTCTGCCACACAACTGAACAGCAGACTTACTCCAAAGCTGGCCAACCTGGACTCAAGCACGTGGTGGATACAGAGGTACGTTGAACTGTGTGTAGCGTGGTTCCATGGTGGTGCAGTGCCTAGTGCTCCAGACTTGGGAGTTCGAGTCCCACCTTAGATAATTTAAGGTGTTTCCATTTACTGGCCTCAGTCTGGTAGTTCTTTTATCACAGCACTTGCTGAGAGAACTGTCAGTACCCCTGTGAGTCCAGGGGAGTGCAGTTGCGTGCCTCTTAGTGCCTCCTTAGTGCACAGGCAAGCTGGCTTGACCAGCTAGGCATGCATGACTCTTGTGTCAGCCAAAAGCGTTTAGTTTGGTATGTGTATGTTGTAATATGGGATGGTTATGCCCCTACAAGCTGCAGAGGGACATAATAATTATACCTACAGTTTTATCACTGCCTGCAATATGATCTGAATGCTGTGCAAGCTATCTAGACATCTAAGTAGCTCACCCTGCTACAGTAGATGTGTGCAGACATATCTGACCAGTAGGCCTTCACGTCGGTTGGGACTAGTAAATTCTAGGGTGATCACTTTTGAACACCATCCACCTGAGTCCTCTTCTTGCATGTGCTGTAAACCAAGCCACCTCTCTCTTGCGTTAGTGCTTGTAAATCAAGTGATGGCATGGTTTATGAAGCAGCAATGAGGAAGTCACTAGGCCTTCATCACATCATCACTGTCTGTTGTTATAGTAGCCATTTATATGTAGCCAGTTCAGACCATGCACTACTAGAGGTACTGTTCCAGTGTGCTGTTTTGCTGATGGTGTCACATGATATTTACTCTGTGCAGGTCTTCAACCATAACATCCCGTACAGTGATACTTTCTTCGTCACATGTCGATACTGTATCACTCGTGCTGCTCACGGCAAGACCAGGCTCAGAGTCACTGCCAATATCAAATTCAAGAAGACATGCTGGGGACTAGTCAAGAGTAAGAGAGAGAGGGAGAGAGAGAGTTTAGAGAAAGTTCTAAGCCATCCTG
>CAXIPT010000005.1:1980633-2143751 GCA_964030475.1 Tethya wilhelma | reverse complement strand
TGTGTGTGTGTGTGTGTGTGTGTGTGTGTGTGTGTGTGTGTGTGTGTGTGTGTGTGTGTGTGTGTGTGTGTGTGTGTGTGTGTGTGTGTGAGCTTTATCACTGTAAATTTAGAATTTTTTTGTCAATCTATACAGGAATGATTTGCCTAAAACAAATGAAGAGTGGATGAAATTCCTCAAGCAGCAACTGGATGATAGAGACCAAGAGCTACAGCACTGGCAAGAGGCACTCTATGGGTTTGTACAGGCACTAGATGAGGTAGGTCATCGCAATCATTGAATGTTTGCACTGGGAGTCTATATACTGTTTTTGTGGAAAATTATTAGTGACTATTAAGTCATTGTAGTTGATTAACTTTGAATATGGCTTATACTGTATAGCTGGAAAGTTTCATGGTGTCAAGTCAAACATTTTTGCAGTTTTACTTTTGCAGATTAGCTGTGCGAACCCATACATATTTACATTACAGAATATTTTGGGGGTAAAAACTTTCACAGATGGATTGTGATCTGCAAAAACTATACCCCGTGAAACTTTTTCGCTATACAGTATTAATTTTGTTGTCTCCACTGATTCTGTAGATTGAAACAACTGTTGTGAAAGCCAAGAAGAGTCTCTTGGTCCAAATGGAGTGGTACCACCAAGAACAACTGCTCAAGCAAAAGAACAAAGGAGCATCGGCGGACAAGGAGACTGACCAGCCACCACAATCTGAAGCAACTGGTGTAGAAGAAGAAGGAAGGAAACTGGAGCTAAAATCTGTGAAAAGTCATGAGGACAATAATGTTGATAGTGGTGGTACAGCAGGTGCTGGTAGCAGTGTACATGCTGCTGCCAATGAACTGTAAAAAAAATGTATGTATTGTCTTCGTGTGGTATCGGTGCACTTTGTTGTAACCATAGATATTATAAACTACGTAACCGGGATTGGAAACTGCGCGCGAATTCAAGAAATTCACGGGCAGGCCGGAGCGCCCTTCTAAATAACGCACACCAACAGCTGGTTTGCAGAGAAGTAGCTACAGCGCAAGAAAAAGTATTGAAAGAATGATCTGGGAGTAAATCAGCTGACTGAGAAGAAGATTGCAGGACCTAATTGAGTTGAGAAGTATTTCAGAGTGTGATCAAGCTCATAATCAAGAGTCTTTTTTACAAAGACAAGGCACTTTTCTACTAAGCTGGTAAGGATTTTATGCAACCCCCCCTTTCCCCCCAAATTATTGTAGGGAATCATGTGAGAGCCGTGAGACTGTTCCTTAGATGTTTGTTTTCCAGAAACTGTTCCTTAGATGTTTGTTTTCAAGAGAAGTTTTAGATATTGGTACATCAATATTCATGAACTTCAGACATTTTAATATTGAGGTATATCCATATCAATGCTGGGGGTAGTAATGGTTTGACTAGCTGTTATAAGACTGCAAAGATAAAACAAGTTAGTAGGAAACTCTGTTAGGATTTCTAGTTTGTCTGTTGCCTGCTGTTGTCTTCTCTGTGCTTTTTCCTACTGCTTATGGTTGCTAAGGTGAAAAATTTATTGATTTTTGCACTCAATTTTTTCAAGATAGGTTTGTGTGCTCTGCTTTTAATAACCCTACTCTGTTATTAACACTTACAAACTATCTTTGTGTGGTGCTAAAGTTGGGTCCAATCCACTAGTGTTGAAATTCCAGTCCCGAATATCAAGGCACCCAATGTATTATTTTTTGTACTGTCTATCTAATTTTTTGTGCTAAATGAATGTTTTCTTCCAACATACAGGACCTATTCAAATGACTCAGTATATAAAGAAAAATTATCAGGCCAGAAAACCAGAATCTATTCACTGTGCTCAAGGTTACAGTCCCGAAAACTCTGCAAAATCAGCTAGTTTGTTGAATGTTGCTGTTCAACTTACTTTTGTACTAATTCTAAGAAATTTTGCTATAAAAAAATGTTTTTGTTGCATGCAAGTATTCTTTGTATACATGTTTTATGCATGGACTTACTTGTATAAGCTTCCTACTTTTCGCTTTTCAAGCGTTTTGTGTGGGTTGTACTAGCTGACAGCTGCCTTTTTTGGCGACCAAAAAACCACTAAGAGGCGCTCCGGCCTGCCCGACGACCTAAAGTACAGGACTATACTGCTCACGTGAGCGGTTTCCAATCCCGTTTACGTAGTCTCTATTATCTATGTTGTAACTGTCATAATTGAAAATGTACACTGTTGTGTGTAACTTCAATACTAGATTCTACAATGATTATCTTAACTTGGAAAAGGTTGCCTGGATCTATACATGGCCACCAGTCTGCAGAAAGGCATGCTATATATAGTCTGGCCATGCTCTAGCTGACCAAGCAAAAAGGGCATTTTACATAAATTTGGGTGTTCACCCTGTACCTGTCCATGACAGTTGTATTCCGCGCGCGCCGCCAATAATAAATTCGCGCTCGCAGGATCCACAGCTAGTGTGCACCAATAAGAAATTTACAAACCAGGGAGTGTCGGGGGATCATTTTCTTGGTAACCAAACATCCTATATTTTGTCTCTGTATCGAAGCTAACTTGTATTTATCTTCTATCAGTTACTATAGATATGTCTACTCAAATATTCTCGTGACGCTGTTGTAAAAGACAAAAAGAGTTCGCCATGCTTCTAACTCTATCAGCACTAGCCACACAGCATGTGGCCTCTTCATATTCTCCTCAAGAATCATTCGTTTATTCAACTCAAGATAAGATTCACCATGTCTACTGCATTGATGGCACCCCTCAGGGGGTAATGCCAAGCATCAGAATCCTTGTGGGGATCACATGTGCCCTGTCGATGATCGGAGCATTCCTCATTGTCCTCTCCTACATTCTCATCCGTGATATCCGCACCAAAGCAAGGGAGGTGCTTGTTAATCTTTCTCTCATGGATTTCATGGCCGCGGCTGCTAATCTAGCCGGAGTGCTGGCCAACTTCAATCACTACCTCGGACCGCATCCTCCCAACATGACAGAATACCAGACCACCACTGTCAAGAATCTCTGTTTGGCACAGGCATCGTTTGCAATGTACGGGACAGTTTCTTCAGTGCTGTGGACCATCTGTCTGGCAGTGTACGTCTTTCTACGTATCATGCTCGAGGGGAGAGACATTGCCAAGAATTCTGTCAAGTTTTTGTACGTTATCTCATACGGCATACCCCTCGGGCTGACTCTGTGGTTTGTGTTCACCAATCGGCTGGGGTATGCTCCCTACGGAGGATCCGGTTGGTGCTCACTGGTCCTCTCTGAAAGCAAGAAGAGAAATATCTTTGGTGCCATCTTTGGAAATGATCTGTGGATCTACCTCACCATTGTTCTCGTCCCACTCATCTTCATCACGTTACACTTCTATTTAAGAAGCAAGGTTGAAAAATCTAACCTTAGATTTTATGTTAGTTCTTATGTGTGCATGAATGTGTGATGGATAGTATAGACAAAGAGGTGTTTCACAAGTGGTCCCTACATACAGTATCATTTCACCATGCTGTGATTGAGAGTAAAATTTGTGAAAGGGTTGTTTTTTTTTAGCTTCTGCCTTTCACAATTTCTTGAAGCATTATATACCCATAGATTAAACTTTAGCTGTAATTTAGCTCTTTGTGCCAAAATGAGATCACACCATGACATCTTAAGCAGTGAAGAATGTACCAACTGTTTGTGAGTACAGTGTGTCACATGTGTTGGAATAGAGTATGAACAATGAATGGCCAACCTGTTGCTTCCATGTGCATGTGCTCTACATGTGGCAGAGTGGTGTGAAGTATCTCACTCTATTTGGTTAGAGCCTCTTGCCACATTGTGTACTAACTTATGCCCTTTTCAGGCTTTTGCCACATTTAATGTAGCAAGCCATCTCTCTCTCTCTCTCTCTCTCTCTCTCTCTCTCTCTCTCTCTCTCTCTCTCTCTCTCTCTCTCTCTCTAGCCGGTGAGATTGTGGACAGGGAAGCAAGTGATCAGTGTTCTCCTTCGACCNACACACACACACACACACACACACACACACACACACACACACACACACACACACACTCACACTCACACACACACCAGATTAAGTCAGGGAAGGCCATTTTGACTAAGAACCTCTCCAGCAGTGTCCAGAGCATGGAAATGAAGCTTTTGGCCATTCCTGTCTTCTTCATTCTCCTCCGTATATGGAGTCTCGTCTTTGTCATGCTGGAATTGGAGGTTGGAGTGAAGCTACGTTGTCCTGCTGTCCTTACCTTCCTGCATCTTGCTGTGAGTGTTGGACCACATCTCTACATTATAATCATTAACCTAGATCCCAAACCTCACTTCCCCTCTCCTCCTTTTTGCATCTGATGTTATTGCTTATTATAGTAAAGGTCTTGATGGGAATAGTGCATATCAAATCCAAGTGAACCTGTGTTTTTGATGAGATTCCCCCACACTTATGCATCCCAGTTATTAAGGCAGTAATTGTTATTGCATGCATGTGTTGCATGGATACATACTCTACCTGTTTTGTCACATAGACTGGATTTTGACCTTGTGCATGTACGCATGTGTGACATTAAAATCATTTGTTCATACACACGTATTATGTACAGGGCATTGGAGACTCTGGTCAAGGATTTGCCAATGCAATTCTCTTTGTACTCTTCACTCCAAAAGTCCGTCACTTCTACATCAAAGGTCTCCTCTGTTGCTCCAGATGTGGTCGTCGATCTCGATCCGTCAGCAGCTACTCCACTAACCATCTCGGTCCTTCCAAACCCTACTATGGCAGTACCCCGTCCTCGGACGCTGGGGATAGGAAGGATGCGTCGAGTCACGTCTTCTCTCGCAGCGGATCCCACTCTTCGGGGAGTGAGAAAAAGAGTCTGTTGCTCAATACTGCTCCTTAGCACACACAGAAATTTACACAAAATATACTAATATATAAGTGTCTATTAAATATGTATCACTCACGCAACCCCCATGCATTATATACTGTTTCTACCATTTTTTTGTATACACTTTTGTTGCAAATTCAATCCTCTTTTAGGCATATACTATATACCCTAACTATCACCATCATTCTGCTTCATATTGTTTTTTGAGACCATTTCTATGCACACTCCTCTTTATCTCTAATAAAACGACATAGTTTGTAATTTTCAAACATTTCTATTTAAGCGACAAAGTACGTAATTTCGAAAGAAAAATGGCTGCGGACAGGAGAGCAACTTTACGATTTATCGGAAGACTATGGCTGAATGCCTTCAAAGGAGCGTTGTGGGTTGCGTTCTTTAGCATACTGGTGTCTTTACTGAGCCTCTCAAGTGCCCAGCTGTTCGATGAGAGCTCGAGTGGCAGCGGAAGTGGAATAATACCTCCAGAGCTCAACATCTCTTGTCCCATGGATCTGAACTGTACTGACTTACCTAGAGAGTGTCTAGATTGTGATTTTGACGAGAACTGTACTTATGGTGAGATGACTGATGCCACATGTCGACCTATAGAGACTGCAGAGTGTACGGTATGTAAAATTATATACATCAACTTATAATTTAAAATTTACGCAAAATATATAAACTGTTTTAATTGTCCACAGTAAAATAGTTCAGGCTTTTTTGTACCCTGGGGAACATCAGTTGCTATTGAACTCTATATTCACCCATACACTGTCACTCAGGGTGAATCAAACTTCACTGTCACGTTTGAATGCCGTTTTTGCTACCAACTTGAAGAGGAGGACTATTGCTGTGCACCCAACGACACTTGTAATGTGAGGAGCTCCCCCAGCTCACTCTATGTGGCTAATTGCTCTGCGAGAGATGATGTGACGTGTTTACGTGAGTGCATGTGTTGCATGTTGCAGTTGTAAACTGGGTTTTTTTGTTTTGTTTTGTTTTTGTTTTTTTTTTATGGTCCAGTTCAGTTTATTTTTATGGTAAAGGTCATCAAAAGTGTGAGAAGCCAAAACTGCAGTACATACAATGTCACGTTTGTAGTATCTACTGGACGACATGTTTTCCTTTGCTTCTTTGGGTGTGGGTGTGGGTGTGTTGGTGCATGTTTTACTACTTGAATTACTTGTACACTATTTTCCACGGGCCATTCTGCTATTGCTTGCCTTAACGATCCTCTCCTCCTATCAATATACAGCTCCTCGTGACTTCCAAAAACAGTTGAGATGTAACTACTCCACTGGAAAGCGTTGGACGACTGCCTTTCTCCTCAGCTTCACTCTCGGAGGGTTCGGAGTGGACCGGTTCTACCTGGAGCACTGGGGCGCAGCCTGTGGGAAGCTTGTCACGTTCGGAGGATTGGGGGTGTGGTCAATATTGGACATTATCCTGGTTGGTTCGGGCTACCTTGGTCCTGCTGATGGGTCCGCCTACATCTACTAATGTTGACTGTGGTGTATACTTTGGTGTATGTTAGTGTTTGATTTGATTGGTGTCTAGTGTATTCATTCATTTTTTATCGTTTTGTTAATTTTGCATCCATGCAGAATTGTATTCAATGTCATAATAATAATTATTATACCCATGCATGCATCATTGGGATCCCATAGAATTGTATTATGTGCACTGCAGTTCAGAGCAGGCTAAGAAAAGATGTATTTTCTATGATATAAATTCGGCTTGTTTGTCCTTTGCAGAGACATCGAGTCATCGACACATGACAGAATATTGAGAGTACATCAGTAGAACCTCGATAGTGGACTCTCTGAGATATATAGGGACACTGTATTATAAGCAATACAAATAGTCCTCTGAGAAGAGGACAACCTGCATAATATATACAGCCATGGTGAAGCTATACATTACGTATGACATCAGTATGACATCAGTATAGCTACTATTATAGACAATTAATATTATGCAAATGGTACTGCACGATCAGAGCATGCTGTGAAGTATATTAATTTCAAATACAATGATGTAAATTTTTTTGAAGTTGACATCATACAGATTGATAGTACAATATACCAATGATTGAGAATAAACAATACTGATATTTTAAAGCTGAAAAAAAAAGAGAGAAAGCAAAGCAAAGCTAATCTATAACAATGCTAACCACATCATAATTTTGTGAATAATATTGTACAAAACAGAAAAGTCTACAAGACAGACAGACACTTTTTGTACACATACAGTCACTGTAAAATCAACAGACATTCACACACAATACAAAAAAATTGCATTACTGAAGGGTTTAAGGCATCAATGAAAAGGGGGTCTGTAAAACAACAAGAAAAACAAAGTAGGGATGGATTTTTTGAACTTGTATGCAATTTGATACTTTTTCCAACTATAATTGACATGTATGAGTGTACACACGACACCAATCCGACACTCTTAGGTCGCTGCTGAGAGTAACTGAGTATAGAGGTGACTACACAAAGTCTGATAGTGGGCCGCATCTCCAGCCACGTACTGCAACTGAATGGCACTCTGTGCCGCCACGTTGGGGAAGCTGCCCACCAATATCTGCAGCCTCACTCCCTGGTGGTTCACGTGGAAGGCTCCGTTGCTGTGCTGATACGATATGCCACAAGTGTTCAATACTGTCGAGACGTGCGATAACATGTTATGGATGGTCGACTGGGAGATGATGTTCGAGTACTGTTGCTGTTGTTGGTAGGCCGCGGCCAATTGTGTATTGTACTGATTGAGAGCGTATATGTTTTGTACGTATTCCGGATTGAGCTGCGTCTGTGGAGGGAACTGATGAAGTTGATGAAAGTGATTCTGAGTTTTGGTCGGTGGTGCTTGAAGCATTCCGAGGAGGCCCTGGTTTGCATGACTCGTTGTCAGCGAAGACAACGATGATTCTCCATTTGAGCTAGAGGTGGACAAGATGTGATTCGTTCGTCCGTTTTCAGGTGACACTTTACCGTTGGTCAACACGCTACGAACACCACCACCCACAACGCTGCCGTTGGAGCGTTCCGAAGAGAGAGAAGCTTCGATCTGAGCTTGCAAGATCGGGCTGATGGCTCCAGACCGTCTCTGTCTCGGCTCCTCCAAGACGGGACCGGTGCTAAGCTTCTGTGTGGCCCTACGTGGGGAGTTGGGACCTCCGACAGACTTGCTACGATAGTTCGTACTCACTCTAGGAGAAGAGGGATTCGAGATGGATCGCACGCTCGTGGGAGGGTACTTTGAAGTGGGTGTGGTCGAGGAGTCCTCGGTGCTGTCCTCGGCGATGGCATCCATCTGGACATCATGTATTGGGCTGCGACGGCCAGTGAGGGAGCTGGTGGGGCTAGCACTGTAGAGGGCTCGTGTGGGCGAGCTCTCACGGTTCTGGGACATAGAGACGGGAAAGGATGGAATCTGGGATGAGAGGTTGGAGGTGTTCTGATGGAGTCGAGGAGCTGTGTGGTTTAGGAGGTGGTTAGCAGGGAAGAGTTCAGGGAGGGTGTATCTGGAGAGAAGACAAGGGACGAGTGAACACCTTCGCACAAACACACAAACCTACGCACATTTACATTTGTACTTGTACAGTTTCAAGTCTTGCTTACAAGCTACCATATCCATGGCACCTGCTAACTTTATGCTATTTTATACACCTTGCTAACAGGGATAAGTACCAATGTGATCCCAATGTGATCCCAATGTGATCCCAATGTAGGCTTCTTAACCTACTGTGCAAAACAAGCTCTTCTATGTGTACATTCTCCTACTATGACCTGTCCTGTACACATCACACATACGTACACACAAGCCCATATAAGTGTCGTACACACGTACAGTACCTGTGTTGTCTCTGGTGGGTGACATTGGGAACAGTGTCCTGGAAGGAGTGTCTTCTCCCCGGCTGGTGCAGCAACTCTTGACCAGGTGGACTGTGTCCATACAGCACTGAATTAGAAGCTGATCCGTGAGTCTTTGGTGACTGAATAGGTACGGCCGGTTGAGGGGGAGAAGGAGACAGCAACTGAGCTATCAAACTACCTCCCGAGCTCTTCCGACTGGCCACACTGGTGGTGGACCCACTGGAGCTGGACGGTGCTATGCTCTGAACGGGGTCGCTGTTGCCACTGCCCTCACCGCCACACGACAAGGAGGAGGTGGTGGAGGCAATGGAGGCAAGGACGTACTGAAAGTCTTCAGGATCGTCATTCTGTTGCTGGATGTGGAGCTTTTGTAGCTGTTCCTGAATCTGTTGTGGACTGTAGTCTTGGAAGGGCTGTAGCTGAGCTCGCAGGTCGGGAGCTTGACCAGCCTGCTGCTGTTGTTGCTGTGGCTGACTATTGCCACCACTAAGAAGCTTGTTCCAAGCAAACATGGAAGGTTGTCCTGTTTTCATTTGCTTCTGTTGCATGACCTGTATGTAGAGAAGGAGAGGGAGGGCTGAAAGACTAGATAAATATGCAAAAGTGTGTATGTGTGCCCAAAGTATACATGTATAATATGTATAATTATATACATACATGTATATAATACTGACAATACCAGTATGTGGAGAGTGTTTTTAGTGTATGTAAGATAACTGAATATGTAGACTTACATGATTCTTGTACTGCAGCCACTGTCTGTGAGCTGGCAGTCCACCATAGACTTCTCCATACGCCTTCCTTTCTTGCAACAACATCTTCACACTACTAGCAGACGTCACACTCGAGCTGTCCTCCCTGTTCACAGAAGAATTGCTATTGATCTGAGCAAGCTGCGGACTCCTCTTCTCAATGTAGAGCCGGTACGCTGCATGATAAGGCGCAGCATCGGACATCCTCCTACCCATCCTGTTCCTCGACGGTGGAATGTTATAATGGCGATTAGGACCGTTGAGATTGTTCTGAGACGATTCCTTAATGACAGGGACACCCGTGCTGAGTGCCTGCTGGAGTGTGGTGAGAGTGGTGGAGCCTACAGCAGCACCGCCGCCACCAGTGACACAGTTTGTACTGCTGTTGCTCCCCAGACCTCCCAGCCCGTCGCTGGCCTGACTCGAAGAGTGCTCGCTGATCTTCCTCAGCTTGTCCAAGTCCTCCGGTGCCATCATCATGGTGTTGTGAGCGGCTCCCAGGGTGTGACGTCGACCATGTTGCAAGTAGCGTGCGAGATTGGGATCCTTCATGAACTCTTCTGCTTCCTCGCGTCGTTCGTCCACTTGAAGCAAGCTGGGGTTGTTCTGGAAGGGATTGCTTGGAGGACTGTTGGACGTCTGAGAGCCGGCGTTCTGAATGCTAATTTGAGGGATGATTGTAGGGGCTCCGCTGTGACTCAGTCTGGGATGAGAGGCACGACTGGAGAGGAGTCTGAGTTGACCTCTCTCCCACTTGTTGAGGAGGAGGTAGTAGATGGCAGCGTGGTCGTCATACATCCGGTTTTGAACAGCCTGTTTTGTTTATGTGTGGATGCACAGAATACAGTAAACACAAGTTTGCTTTTCTTCTTATGAAAACGGCTTATTGCAATAGGCCAAGAAATTGTACAAGGTCAGGCAATAGCAACCAAATGCTAATGTTAGGCCAACCCACAAACAGTGCATGACAAAAAGAAGAGAAGAAGAAAATATTAGAGTTAAATCCCAAAACACACAAGCTCATACACATGATACAACCTGCCAACAAAGACACAGTCTATGTTGATTGAAGCCAAATAGTACTAGAGCAACATACCCATCTACATTGTAAGCCTACTAGTTAGCTACATACAGAACTGGTAAGGGGTCATCAGGTTCACATACCACTTTGCAACGCTCCACATCGTAGTTCATCTGTCGTATGGCCAACAGCACTTGTTCATTCCACAGTAGATTGTCACTGGACCCAAACACTCTGAGCTGATCGATGAGCTGGGTCTCAGCATCTACTCCTTGCATCCACCGGTGCTTCAACACACCAGAGAGCGGGATACGTTTGCTGGGGTCAAGGTGCAACATGCGTCGGATGAGCTTCTCACACTCTAAATAAGAGAAACAAGAAAATTTTATTATTTACTAGTTTTAGGGGAGGAGGGGAAGAACTTGTTCTGATTTAAAATTTCTCAGAAACTTGTACCAGTTCAATGTCCAAACATGGTCAGTAGTAAGAATGTTCTCTACACGACATCAACAACCACAACACACAAACACCACCGCCACCACATCCAATCTTGAGGTAATGACAGGGGTCAACAATTACATACCTACCCCACCATCACCAACCGATTACCTTTGATCCCTATCATTTCAACATTTCTCAGAAAAGAATTTTGCAACCAGCACTAACCCGAATCTGAACAGTGTTCCCAACCACAAATAATTGCACTCAGATTACAGGAAGCACCCCCCACGCAATCCCACACCACATACAGCCCTAGTATGTGTGTGTGTGTGACTTTGCCCCCAATTTGCTAAACTACAAATTTATTCTCAAGTAGCACAAATAGATCGACGCACAAGCACAACTTCCTGAAATACAAGAACATCAACAGTCGTACACCAAAGGGCCAGGTAGACTGTTTGTACCATGAATCACACACATAGTTGGTGCTATTAGCCTTACAAACAAGGGAAAGAATGGCCATTCACAACATACTGTGAGCATGAGCAAACAGGCATGCTTGTAACAAGTGTGAAATTGACCATAAATGAATGTACACCAAAAGGAACTGGAAGACACTGTAATGAAGAGTACAAGGAAACTTGTACTATTTCATCAGCTGTTAGCAACAAGTTCAGTAGTAGTCAATAAATCAATACACATTAGTCTGGCTCGCCACATTATTATACTGATAACAATGGTATGTCAAGGGGGGGGGGGGAGAGAGGTCTAGAAATTGATCTCCGTGTGAACCAGGGTTTTAGTGACATCAAACCGACACTTCGAGAAACAATGTAGTAAATTGCACTACAAGTAGGAGGTACACTCACTCTACTGACAGGCTCACCATGAGACCACACACACACACACACACACACACACACAGAGAGAGAGGCCAAATTAGTTTTCAAACGTAAATGGAAGCATTGCGCACAAAGGAATGAAGACTCTAAACAGCATTACTGAGAACAACACACACGACAGGCCGACTGCAGTGGGGCATGTAAACTTGTGCCACATGTACAGAAGGTACAACTGAAGTAAACATACCTTCAGACATGTAGAATGGTATTCGAAACCTCCCGGCTAGTACTCTCACTCGTAAGTGCTGGAGGTTTGTGCCGTCAAATGGAAGTGCTCCACATACCATGACGTACAGGACCACACCAAGACTCTGTGTGTGTGTGTGTGTGTGTGTGTGTGTGTGTGTGTGTGAGAGAGAGAGAGAGAGAGAGTCAGAGTAAGCAACAGTGATACATGAATGTACAAGTGTTGCATGCACAGACAGGTTGTAGGCATACACATGTGTGTGCTATTCAATTTGTGTACTTGTGTAAGTGTGTATTGATGAAATCTTGATTTGAACTGAAGACCCACCAAACTATACCACTACAAATGAACACATAAAATCATCACTTTTAGACCTCAACACACAAAGAGAAAACAACCCTGAGATCATAGATGCTCTCAACTGGTGAACTCACCCAAATGTCAGCTTGTGGTCCAGCATATTCCTTCCCTTCAAAGAGCTCTGGGGCAGCGTAGGGAGGACTCCCACACCACGTCTTGAGCATCTCACCTTGAGAGTAGTGGTTACTGAAACCAAAGTCAGCCAGCTTCACGTGAGCGTTGTCATCTAGGAGGAGGTTTTCAGCCTGTGTGTGTGTGTGTGTGTGTGTGTGTGTGTGTGTGTGTGTGAGCACGCAAAGATGAAGACCCCAACAAGCAAGTTTTAATTCATTCTCAAAACACGGATCTGACGAATCATACACTATGCACTAAAAGTATTTGTAGAAGAGCCATCATTATGACCAGGGACTAGAATGAATGAACCAAATGAGGTTATTTTATGCACCCACCCCAGTGCCTGTTTGGACACACCTAAGAATAGTTGACTTATTACATAAGGCACACACATACCTTGAGATCACGATGAACAATACCCTTCTTATGACAGTAGTCTACAGCCAAGACAATTTCTCGGAACTTTGTTCTTGCTTCAGATTCGTCCATTTTACCATTTTGAATTAAATACTCTACAAGGAGAGAATTGAGTGTATGCATGAGAGAAAGAAAGAGAGGGAGGGAGAGAGAGAGAGAGAGAGAGAGAGAGAGAGAGAGAGAGAGAGAGAGAGAGGATCAATACCCCATAGTTGAAATTAGTCTGACCTTGCCTGCACCTCAGCTAGATATTAAATCTGTGGCACATAATTCAATTCAACAACATCCTGTTATGTCTGAAGCACACTTTAGCTACATGCACACCAGCCATGGACTCTGGACCCCACACTCATACCCCTAACTACAATGTAGCCATGTAGCCAGCAAACAAACAACAAGCATGCTGCCATGCCCAGTAGTACCATTCCAGTCAACAGGAACAAGATGTACCTCTACACATGTACTCACTTACACACACATGTACATGTTGGAATGTGACATAATATGGGATGAATGTTGAGAAATGCATGTGTGCATTCTAAGAAGAGACAAGTGTCTGAAGCATTGGTACTGATTCACATCTGTTACAAAAGTGCCAGCGTCTTTTAGCGTACATGCAGGTACAGGTCAAGCAGGGGACGTCAGGGTATTGTGGGTGAGCTTCAAGTGCGATACACAAAGGCTTTTGGCAGATACCCATACAATACATGTGCAGCTACAACAGTAGCAACTAGAAAGAGTGTGTGCCATGTGCGTGAGTGAGTGTGCAGTGTGCTTACCAAATATTTCTCCTTTGCTAGCATACTCGGTAACCAAATAGAGGTATCTTTGAGTCTCCATGACCTAATGAGTGCAAACGTACGATAATGTACACTGAGTTATAATTAATGTGTGGAGGCAGAATTAAAGTTTGACATTTTCAATCTGCATACTGGGTTGGTGAACAAGAATATAATTTAATAATAACTAATACCCAACCAGAAACTCACTTACGAAATGTGTGGAGGCTACTTCTGCATGCATGAGTGTGTGACAATCATACCACATGTATCACCTTCAATAAAGTGACAATTCAATAATTTTCCCCAGTCTTTCTCCTATTTCCTTTATAAATTTGAATCATACCAACAAAGGCTGCCACCAATCAAACTGTTTACCCTCCCAAGGAGAGACCTAGTACAAATGTTTGCCCAAGTTGCCAAGTGACAGGGAGATTCAATGTCCACTGCTCTCTTGATAACATTAGCCCACAGAGAACTCTAAGGCTGCTCTGGTATGTTGTCAGCTTCCATTAAAGCCATCCAGGTGGTGTTGGCAGGGATCTGGTGCACAATTTTCCCACAAAACTATGCTCAAGGTCAATCAGTGGGTTTGAGGAGCAAACAACCAGGCATACAGCTGGGCATTTTTTCAATACTACCATGGCTACAGAATGCAGACACCATGCATACTAGGCAGGGCACAATACAGTGCATGTGATCTACATTACTATACACTATGCAAAATTAATGTCAGATAAGGTGTGCACCTTTAGAGCTTCCAAACCACACTGCATCTTTCACCACAGGTATTAGACAAAAAGAAAAGTACAAGTTTCATTAAAAATGAACGATTATTTGAAGTCCTTTTCAAGTATAGTACAAGCTTGTAGAGTTGGGTAGATGCAAGCTTAGAAGCTTAGAAAGAGTCCTTTCACAGCGGGGATGCTGAGATCAACGGGATGTACTGTATACTACAAACACATGGGACGAAATTTCATTTGGAGGCCACAAGGTCAATAGGGTCTTTATGTGTGTAGTACCCAGTCTGTTGTTTTCCTTGCCGCTCCCTGTGTCTTTCTGCACCAGCTGTGTGTATTGGTACACCAGACATGCAGAGAAGACATACATGCAGGAGCCTGCACACAACCACACTCCCAGTGTTATACAACTGAGAGAATTGCATTAGTTTGGGACCAAACAAGCCTTGGTTGCTATATGAATACTAAGGTGGAGGCCAGATAATATACAGCCCTGCTCTCTTGTCAGAGTTCACTGGCTCCACAAATGCACCATATCAGTTGGGATAGACCGCACTGATGGGCCAAACGGCAAAGGGTTCAATTTACCTACACGTCAGCAAATGGCGGTATTTTGTCGGAAAGATATTTTTCTTTTTTTCATTTTTTTTCTTTTTTTTTAATTTTTTTGGAGGGTTCTACTTTTTTTTAGTTCTAAGAGTCGTAACTACAGTATTGTATGCTCAATGCACTCAACACTTAACCAGGTAGACTATAGAGGAAACTGTTTTCAGGCTATTTAGGCTGCACTGAGCAGAGCTGGGGTGACCCACCACCACCATAACCTCCTGCCCATACAAGGTAAAGGAGAACACAACCAACAGCACATCTGTGATTTCACCACCCATAAATTACCACCCTGACCCTTGACACAAGCAGACACATCAACCCAACAAACATGGGCAGCTACACCTTCAATTTCCCACAAAGTTCAGTGAATGCAAAAATTTATACATACACTGCGAGATAATTCCTCAATAGGCTCTTTATGTACATGTATATGTACATACCTGATAAAGACGAATGACGTGTGGATGTTCAAGGAGCTTCATGATTTCTACTTCTCGAGCAATCTTTCTCTTGTTCTCAGGGTCTAGCCGCGACTTGTCAATGATCTTAATGGCGACCTGAAAGAGAAATCAAAGCAGTGCGTGAAAAAACATCACAAAGTACTCAGGGTGAATTAAATGGTTCGTCTTCAATCAATGAACTACAAGGATAAAATGCACTCCAATTTAAGAGTTGGTGTAGCAAATTTGTTTACTCACAACCTCCTATAAGCCCCACTCCTCTACCCCCACCTTCAAGAACACACATACCCACTACACAGTGCACTCTGTGACAATTGCAACTACACACCTATACTGTGTACCACTACCAATAAACAGTACATGCAACCTACATCGACTTCACATCACAACATTACTCATTTACATTAATTGTACATACTTCCAATAAACAACATTATATCAAAAGTTTCAGAACGTCAGAGCCTTCTTAGCAGGGAATGCTGAAAGTGAAAGTACCTGACTACTAACAAATGGTACAAGATTCACATATCAATGTTCAGGGACACAATCATGCAAGTGTATAGTATTATTACATGAAAATTCAAACAGTCTAATCTTTACACACAATCCCAAACCCAAAGGAACCCACCCAATGCCTGCTCAGGCAAGTATCTAAAAAAAATTGGCAAATGGCCGAGCCACTCGTGTGCCTAGCCTTGAGAAGTAGGACTGGTGGTATTTTGCAGACCCTCGTATGTATGCATCCACAACCAACAGTTTCTCTTTGTACATTAGCTACTGGTGAGTGAAACTTTAGTAATGGGTTGTTGCAGCCACTGTTGCCTAGCAAGGAGGGGATATAGTGTCAACAAGCAAACAACAGTGAACTGTTTCTGTATGATATACAAATTACATGTACAGGTGCTTAAAACAAACACCATTTCTTCCGTACACATGCGAGCTAAAGTAACCCTTATTGAACGCACACACACAAACAAAACACAAGTAGACCTTGTGGGGAGAAAAGGCTTTAAAAACGGCCATTGTGCGAGCAGTGAAAATAGAAATGAAATATAATTTAACTCTTTAGAAGACATATAAATCATTAATCCATCTCTATAGCTTCTTGAATCTGGTAGTAGGGTTTTGATTGAAACCACAAACTACAGAACCAAATCCTTGTGGTACCATGCATAGGGGGAAACTTATCAGATACACAAATTGTATTAAAAGTGCATCAGGGGGGACTTGGAGCTAGGGCAACAACAACAACAACATATCAATTGCTGAGTTTGTAAGATATTTGATTTTTTTCACATGTGTACAAGGGGAATTTCTTCCAATAAAGTGAAACAGCTGAAGAGTACAATCGTAACCACTATACTATACAGTACATGTATAAATTAATGTATATATATGCTGTGAGTGTACATAATGCTGAAATGAGGGAACAAAGCCAGTGTAAACAAACATTAGAGATAGTTTCACCATGCTACTTAGTAAACACATTATTTACTACTAAGTCTTACTAATGGGGATTTTTAGACTGACAAAAACATGTGTATATATACATCTGTGTCCCCAGCAACCACATGCAAAGGTCACGTCTGATAAGGTCACCAAATCACACATCTCCTGGGCTTGTTAATCTATTTCCATAGTAAAAGGGGCTTTCAAGCAATCCTTGGTTTCTAGGACACCAACCAGGTGGTGGGAATAGAGTCATTGTGTTGATAATGGGTTTCTCAGAGTGATTGACTACACACAGCAGTTTATCAGGAGTGTGTTTTTCCCTAGAAACTGATTTACAGCTATCACACATGACCAAAGAGGACAGGCTAGATTGACACTGGTTAGTGGACAGTTTACTTACTGAGCTTCCATGGATCGTGGGAGCTAAGTGACAACAGAGGTAGTCATATTGTAACACTACTTGTAGGAAAGGGTTTAGTGGACTCACCTTAACATCAGTGATGGTGTGCGTGGCAAGCTTGACAACTGCAAAGTTGCCCTTGCCGATGACTTTGTCGAATTGGTAGAACCCAATCTGACTTGCTTCTTGTCCACTGTTGGTCATGATGATTACTTCTCTCTCTGTTTGTGTGTGTGTGTGTGTGTGTGTGTGTGTGTGTGTGTGTGTGTGTGTGTNGAGGTTGAAACAGAAGAAGACAACCAGCTACGACCTCGCAAGCAACGTGTGTGAAACTGGAAGTGTACAGACTACGTAGAAGCACGTTTGTTGTGGACTCTGTGAAATGAAGTGTGTTTACAATCGCAAGATATATCGATAAATTTTGCCTAACTGTTTGAAGCCAAACTATACTTTTGTTTGTGTAGCTTTGTTTATGCTATGAGCTGTAGACGTAGACGACGTGTATTGATATAAAGTGTCTCGTGTGCATATCTCTGTGAGTCAGCTGTCCAGTGACAAAGTGAGCAATAATTTTTAATATTCAAGAGGTCACTCAAAAAAGAGCACAACATACATCGGTGGAGTCAAATCCCGCAGATATCTGCTCTATATTAAGTGAGTTAAAAACCAAATTTGTGACACTAGCTTTCATTGCAAATATCCAGAGTGTGAATGAATTTGTTCACTGGTGTTGTTGATAGAAAACAACATATACCTCTTTAGTATTTTTCCAAAGTTCTCTGTCTAAAGTTATGTGTTTCCATTTAGATTTTTTCCTGACCCTGCAATTTACAGTAGCAGTTTTGTCAAGCTAAATTGATGCTATTATGAATGCTACAAGGGAGGGTTTTATTCCCTAGTTTAATATGATGGAACGTTATGGGAGGTTTCCTTCATAAGGGCTCTCCCTTGGCATTGTTTTAATCTAGTACCCTCACATCCCAAATTGCAATGAAGTTGCAAATTATGTGTTTTTCTCCTTAACCAGCAAATTACAGTAATTGCATTGTAATGTTGCTACTTTGGAAAGGCAGTGTCCTCTTTGAAGTTTGATGCTGAAGGTTTTGCTAACACCATCATGCTACTTGCTACTTAGTGCTGTCTGTGTTTGGTAATTCGTTTACATGCTGTGAGATGAGTGTTAGACCCTTTCTGGCAGGTGGCGACAAAGCTTTCCCCCTACAAACTTGTCTAATAGTTTGTGTATACGGTTGTGTGTGTGTGTGTGTGTGTGTGTGTGTGTGTGTGTGCGCGCCGCCAGTTACACAAAGTAGTAGTGTCTCTGCTACCCACCCATCCATCCCTGTTTCTAATGGACTCCTCCTCTTGTCCTAAAATTTAAGTTTGAAGAATAGTTACCATGGCAATTGAGTCATAAGTACATGTAGTGTGCATTCAATCTACCCATTATATCTGTCTCCACTAGAATGCGTATATTTATAAGTATTATATGCTTTACTATACATGCGTGTGTATGTCTACAACTTTATACAACTATTCCCTTCTCTCCATGTTTTGAAAATGCCCATAAGAAAGGTCTTTACCTGTTTAGTATATTCAGATGATGAACACAAAAGGCATCAATTAAACTTCCATGCCACACCAAAAGCTTAGTTCCAGACAAAAGTCTTTTCATTTCTTGCACTTACTTGTGACCTTTGGAAGCCTTCAATGGTGGATGGAATGCCAATTGGCTCTGTGTGAGTGGCTGTGGATACTGGTGTAGTGTGTAATAGAATCAATTACTTATCATAGTTTGGGCCTCAATTTGTTCACAGTTGTCAGTCTGGACTGCATGGTATTTCAATACAAAACCCCATATATACTACAAGAGTAACTGTGTGTAGAATATCTCTGTACACAAATAAAGTAAGGTATATTATAGGTATGTAGTCATTTCTTGGCAGGTGGTATAATATATGTACCGTATACTGGTTTTTATATCACAGTTATGTAGAGTTTTCTTTTCCCAGTTTTTGCAGCTGTTGTTTGCTCTGATTCAAGTACACACATAAGGATACATGCATGTATGGCATGGCAGACCTATACTTAGGTGAATTTGGGAAATGGTTCTGTTGGAAATATTTCAAGAATTGATTGTTTTACCTTGAGTTGTTGACTATAAATTACCGCTCAAATGTCTGAATTAGTTCAAGCAGCTAGGTTCGAGGATATATGATATGTGGTTCCATTCTCACCAATTGCAGTGCTCTCTGTTTCTAGTGTGATTTGAGTACATTCGTGTGTGTGTGTGTGTGTGTGCGTGTGTGTGTGTGTGTGTGTGTGTGCTTATCTGCACTCTCTGGTTGGAGCTGTAGGTTGAGCATCAGTAGATATTTGCACAATATTAATCTCTGAATTTCTGTGAATTATTAGTTCCTTTTGTACGTGTGCTCTGTACATTGAAACATGGGCACATCAACTCACACTGTACATATATATAGAACCAAGATTTGTAGTAACTTGTTTAATTACACTGACATACACACACACACGCACATACACACACACACACACACGCACACACGCACACACACACACACGCACACACGCACACACGCACACACATACACACACACACACACACACACACACACACACACTGCCTGTCTTTTTAACATTCAATAACACCATTTTGCACAATGCTTGAAAGTGCCCGTTTAGGAAATGCATAGTATATGGTACCGACACTCATTATTGGAGTTCTTCCCAGCTTCCCATCACTTATGGTTATTTCCTTCAAGTGTGCTGAAAGCAAGAATACTAATTTATTTCCTTGTGAGGAGCGTGTGTAACAGGTGTGAACACAGCAGATATGTACATGTGCTTGTATTGAATTTCACAGTTGTTATGGGTAAGAGATGACCCTCTGTTACCTGGTCAGCCTAATAAAGATAAAGAGGTAAATCAATAGCATTGCTACTAACCTGTACCAGGCCTTTAAAGTGCAGAACTTTGGGTCAGTTTTATTTACACAAGAGGTGTATCTGTGCCTTGAGTTTGTAACTCTGCCCCCTTGATTGTTTCTTTGAGGGAGTGTAGTTGATATTTCCTCTACTTGTTTCAGAAGGAAATTGAAGCGAGATCATCGTAAAAATAACGCTTGATACCTAACTAGGTCTTTCTTTTAGATAAGGCTAAAAGCCTGGCTATTAATTGTCAGTGTAACTTGACAGATTTCAGCACTCCCCTTGGTACACTCTTTGTTGTATGTGTACGTGTATATGCACAACAAAGTTGTAAATATTATCTGTAGCATGTATGCTTGTTTCAAACAAGGCGATGAAATGCAAAGAACTGTGTTAAGTATTTGGAGAATGTCATTTTTCACTGTAACTAAATGTGGACAAGGCCAAAAAAGCTTTTGGTTGTTGTGTTGAACAAGGCATTGCACTGAACACATGCATGTGTACAAAATGGAAGGGCCCAGAAACACAATGCCGCATAGAATTAATGCTGTGTACTGGTATTTTCATTTCTCTGCCTAAAACTCTATTTAGAACTGAGCAGTGTTTCCATGAGTGGTTTCCAGTCATGTTTCAGTATCAAACTGTTCCTTTGATCTCTGCCAGCCTACATTGCACCCATAGTCAGCTTGTCTTGTATTGATCTTGGTGTATGGTGGTGACCTGGAAGTAGCCTTTTGAAGGAAATGAGCAGCTTGAACCAAGAGAAAGGACAACAGGAAAGAGGGAGAGTCCATTCCTGACTCAGGGTGCTGGTTGAAAGTAGTGTCCTAAATCTATTCTTGAACCCTCTGCTCTAGCTCTTAAGCTACCTGGGTGCTGTGATGATAATGGCACACAGACTTGAGGTTTACCTTCAGAAGTTGTTGTCCATTGCTTGTTGTTGGGGAAACATTGGGTTAGCTCCTCTACACACCTTCTCACAGTACTGTTGTGAACACTGTGTTTTGACACAAGCACATTAATTGACATAGAAATGTTCAACCTCAATATAAATGTCTGGTGAGTAAACACAGTACATGCTGTGAACAATCATCAGTTTGTGCTATAAATTGTATTGTTGTGTGTATGCAACTGAGTGTGCAAACTACCCAAGTTAATTTAGCCACTGTACAACTGATCAGGGAGAAACCAGTGGTGGCTGGTGTTGATGTTGTGAAGTTTTCTGATCAGTTTCCACTAGTTAGCACATTGCTGGAAGGTGGCAAGTCCAAGAATTGTTGTCCTCTGGAGGTGTTGTGAACCTACCAGTAGACTTTCACTCATTTGTAGTCTTCTAGTCTGCCTACAGTGAGTGTAGCTAGGGCTGACATGTGTTCCTATTGACTGCAGTGTGAGAATGTTGTGTGTGTGTGTGTTGAAACACCTTCCTACACTGACCCTTGCACTTGGCCTTTCATAATTGCTTGACCTGGAAATCTAATATTAATATGTGTGTGCATGTATATCCATTGCTAGCAGTCTAATTGGCATTGAGATCACATTGCCATAAATTCATTGAACTTTGTTGGCACAGCTTCAAATAAAGTACTGCCAACTATTTATCATGATGCAGGATTGTGGTAGTGTACCCTAATGTACTCTCCAGTGTTGTTCAAGTGGAGTTGCTAGGCGACCTTGTAACTGTGCCTGTGCAATGTGCTGCTCTACTTACTGGTGGATTGCTATGAATTCCTCCAGCAATTATGTTATGTATTGAATGTTGTTGTGGCTGAGGATGTGATTATCTTTTAAAGTCATTTTTAGGCTCTCTGTGTGGAGGAGTAGTGGGAGGTTTTTGCTGCTCTAAACTTATACATTTGTATGGAGTGGCTAGATAGCTGCATGTGTGGTTGTCAATAAAGCCTTTTTAACGTATTCATTTTTCTCCCCTTAATGGTCATATAGTACCTAGTAGTGAACATGTGCTTGTTACATGTGCTTGTGCATTACATGTGGAGGCTTAGTGTCCCATCGCAATCTATCTACAGTAAGGTGTGTTTGAGTGAAAATTTGTAAAAGCTTGCCTATCTGCAGTGTTGTATTAAAATTGTGATAATTATGTTGTCCAACTAATTTTAGCCTACTGTTTGTAACAGGTTAGAACTGGTTTATCACTCTAGTTGTGCATGCTGCTCCTTGTGGAGATAGAGAGTGTGACTTCCCAGTGGTGAGTGTATGTGGCATGGAGGCCTTGTGTTGAAGCAGAGAATAATCGAATTTTCAATTAAAATTCCACAAGCGTGTGTGTGTGTGGTATACTTTATGTATCCTTGAATACGTACACATGTATATAATGTTTTCTCACAGGCCTTAAAACTCTTTTACTGCATGCACTACACGCATCTCAGTAATGGAGTTGTGGCTATTCCCAAGGTGGTCATCTAATGCTAACGTTTTAGGCTTGCACGGTAGATTGTTTTGATACAGTGACAATGCTCTGCAAGTCTGGCGTGCCCGCTCACTGATAATCATTGTTGGTGTATGTGTGGTGTGTGTGTGTGTGCTCGAATTAGCGTATTCATGTCGGTTGTGGTTTGGTTATGTAATCAGCCGTAACAGCAGTGCGTGTATAGCTGAATTGTGACTTGGCGAAAACACTATATGTATAGTACATGTGTACTGGTTATGCATGACTGTGTAATATCATGAAATGTTCCCTGCACAGATGTGCTCAGGTTTGCTGATAGAATTTCACAGGGAAAATATTAGAAGTGTGAGCAACACCAGTGTGTAGCCAGGTGTGTGTGTTGCAAGTGTACCTGCATATTGTTGGCTCGTGTGGTGAGCAGTGTTTGTTTGTTTGAGGTCAGCACTGATCGTGTCTGTGGAGGCTCTCTCTCTCTCTCTCTCTCTCTCTCTCTCTCTCTCTCTCTCTCTCTCTCTCTGTGTGTGATTCAATTATATATGTTTTATTCTTTCTTTCACAATTGGCACAAATTACAGGNCACACACACACACACACACACACACACACACGAATGTACTCAAATCACACTAGAAACAGAGAGCACTGCAATTGGTGAGAATGGAACCACATATCATATATCCTCGAACCTAGCTGCTTGAACTAATTCAGACATTTGAGCGGTAATTTATAGTCAACAACTCAAGGTAAAACAATCAATTCTTGAAATATTTCCAACAGAACCATTTCCCAAATTCACCTAAGTATAGGTCTGCCATGCCATACATGCATGTATCCTTATGTGTGTACTTGAATCAGAGCAAACAACAGCTGCAAAAACTGGGAAAAGAAAACTCTACATAACTGTGATATAAAAACCAGTATACGGTACATATATTATACCACCTGCCAAGAAATGACTACATACCTATAATATACCTTACTTTATTTGTGTACAGAGATATTCTACACACAGTTACTCTTGTAGTATATATGGGGTTTTGTATTGAAATACCATGCAGTCCAGACTGACAACTGTGAACAAATTGAGGCCCAAACTATGATAAGTAATTGATTCTATTACACACTACACCAGTATCCACAGCCACTCACACAGAGCCAATTGGCATTCCATCCACCATTGAAGGCTTCCAAAGGTCACAAGTAAGTGCAAGAAATGAAAAGACTTTTGTCTGGAACTAAGCTTTTGGTGTGGCATGGAAGTTTAATTGATGCCTTTTGTGTTCATCATCTGAATATACTAAACAGGTAAAGACCTTTCTTATGGGCATTTTCAAAACATGGAGAGAAGGGAATAGTTGTATAAAGTTGTAGACATACACACGCATGTATAGTAAAGCATATAATACTTATAAATATACGCATTCTAGTGGAGACAGATATAATGGGTAGATTGAATGCACACTACATGTACTTATGACTCAATTGCCATGGTAACTATTCTTCAAACTTAAATTTTAGGACAAGAGGAGGAGTCCATTAGAAACAGGGATGGATGGGTGGGTAGCAGAGACACTACTACTTTGTGTAACTGGCGGCGCGCACACACACACACACACACACACACACACACACACAACCGTATACACAAACTATTAGACAAGTTTGTAGGGGGAAAGCTTTGTCGCCACCTGCCAGAAAGGGTCTAACACTCATCTCACAGCATGTAAACGAATTACCAAACACAGACAGCACTAAGTAGCAAGTAGCATGATGGTGTTAGCAAAACCTTCAGCATCAAACTTCAAAGAGGACACTGCCTTTCCAAAGTAGCAACATTACAATGCAATTACTGTAATTTGCTGGTTAAGGAGAAAAACACATAATTTGCAACTTCATTGCAATTTGGGATGTGAGGGTACTAGATTAAAACAATGCCAAGGGAGAGCCCTTATGAAGGAAACCTCCCATAACGTTCCATCATATTAAACTAGGGAATAAAACCCTCCCTTGTAGCATTCATAATAGCATCAATTTAGCTTGACAAAACTGCTACTGTAAATTGCAGGGTCAGGAAAAAATCTAAATGGAAACACATAACTTTAGACAGAGAACTTTGGAAAAATACTAAAGAGGTATATGTTGTTTTCTATCAACAACACCAGTGAACAAATTCATTCACACTCTGGATATTTGCAATGAAAGCTAGTGTCACAAATTTGGTTTTTAACTCACTTAATATAGAGCAGATATCTGCGGGATTTGACTCCACCGATGTATGTTGTGCTCTTTTTTGAGTGACCTCTTGAATATTAAAAATTATTGCTCACTTTGTCACTGGACAGCTGACTCACAGAGATATGCACACGAGACACTTTATATCAATACACGTCGTCTACGTCTACAGCTCATAGCATAAACAAAGCTACACAAACAAAAGTATAGTTTGGCTTCAAACAGTTAGGCAAAATTTATCGATATATCTTGCGATTGTAAACACACTTCATTTCACAGAGTCCACAACAAACGTGCTTCTACGTAGTCTGTACACTTCCAGTTTCACACACGTTGCTTGCGAGGTCGTAGCTGGTTGTCTTCTTCTGTTTCAACCTCCACTTGGACGAAAAGTGGTTCTGTTGTCAAGATTGTGTGCAGAGTGAATTCACCGTTCGATTATTCACCAAGCTGTGATGTCATTAACCACGATAAATTTTGACGGTTAAAGCACCAATTAGTACGTATGACGTCATTTACCTATAATTAACAACAGCTGCAAATCTTTTCTCCTCACTACAGGCTAGCTACAGTTCCGTTCAGCACCTCCAAGGAGTTCTAGTGCTGTCTAATACTTTGGACTAATTAAGTGAGCCGGTTGCTTTGACGTGCATCAGCACATCAAACATTATCATGGTGTTTTTGTCTTACATAATACTTATAATTGAATATGGTAGTGTTTTCATGTGTCTGCTACAGCCAACTCCCACATGTCATTCACATGCAACCATATTAATTTGTTGTGGTTTAAGTGTTTGTATTTGTGCGTGTCCTGTATGGATGGATGCAGAATCACCTAACCTAATGTTGAACTGTTGCATCCTTGCAAGAGTTTATGTGGGCGAGTCTGCATAGGTGCTGTATTGGCACTCAAAGTATAAGTGTATTTTTGAAAGCTGATCATTTTAGCACGTGTGCTTAAGGATATTGAACATTAAAGTAGTTTCATTGACACATTAAGTGGTCCTAATTGACTGATCACTGCGTGAATGAGGATCCCTTAAAAATGAATTACTATTCCCTTATAATGAGTTTTCATGATAAACAATCACAGTTTGTTGTTCATACATAGTCAGTATACAAATCAATCTTGCTTCAAGTACTTAGTCACGTACGACCTTTTATCAATCACGCACACACATATGCTTTCAGTGACCTTACTCAATGCATACACACACCAGGTTAATGACTCTAATGTGAAACACTCACTATACTGCTACTCAGGAGTACTCCACTCTTTACAGAGTTCAAACATTCTTTTGTTATCTTTTCCAAGAATCAGTACCCCCCACTCCTCTCTCTCTCGTCCTCTCTCTTTCTTTCTCTGTCTCATGGCCTCCAGGCGTGCAGGGGGCAGGAAGAATGGAGGTGGAAGGTCTCTAGCTGTGGCAAGCAAGGAGGCTAGATCGGAGCTGGACAGGCTCAAACAGAGTGAAGTGGTGTACAGAGCAAAAATTAGAACAGTAAGGTTATGGTTCATTGTTTTTGTTCCTACTACTTTGAGTATGCACTTGCTTGAACTGTAGTCTGGCAAACCAGCTAGGCCTTCCCCACGTGCAATTTAATGTGTTGGGAAAGCCCAGTTGATTACAAGGTTTAAACTGTACTGCACATCACAAGTTATCACTATTAAAGATTGATCAATGCTAAGTTTTATGCCACTTATGCAATCTCGTATAACTTTATGCCTGTTCATTGTAAATCTACATCAAATATCTGTTAAGTATGTACATAACAATATTAGAACAACAGCAACCAATTCTAGATAGGGGGGGAGTGATGATTCATGTATAGCAGTATCATTGACATGATATAATATTATGAACTCCTTTCTATAGTTCATGCTTTTCCCTGACCCCTGTATTGAAATCATTCTACATATACTGCTGTATAGTCTTCAATCACATGCTACAAAGTACATGTACATCCACCCAATTTCATCCTAAGGAAAACTGAATGAACAAGGCTAATTGTATTCAAGCTTGACATTCAGTGCTTCCCTATGTACATGTTTGTACCTGTCTTTTATAGCCTGGGGTGTTCTCAGTTGCACTGTGTAAGCAGACCATATAGCCTGAGGCATGTAACAATGGATGTCCAATTGAATAGGAGTACAGGCAGACATGAGTATACAGTGTTAAGTGCACTGCACTGGACATGAATATACAGTGTTAAATGCACTGCACCTGATTCTAGTATAGTGGGATCTTAGAGGGAGTATAGAGTTGCTTTGTACATCACACAATGACATCCACCTTGCACTCAGACATTAATTATTGTTGTGGGATGCTTGTAGAGCGTCATTCAAATTGTTTCTATCACTGTAATAAGATTGTGATCTCACAGACTCAATCTAGGCCAGTCGCTGTTTGTACACTATCTTCCACGCTTCTGGAGGCATACATTACATAACATTTGCGTCAGACTATTTAACAAAGTCGCTCACATGCTTTTCTACCTGTGTTCATGTTTTGTAGCATACAGAATGTTGTAATACACACGCTTACGTACGTGCATGTCTCTATATACACAATACATATACATGTGTTGTGTCCAAATGTTGTTGCCCACATAGCAGACAGACTGCTGGGCATGGTTTGAGTCAAAGTGTCCCAAATATACACAAACAATGAAACAATTAAGGATGGGGCAAAACAAATAAGCTACATGCCTCTCATCCCCAAACAATCCCCATTATGGTCATGTACATGCATAACTACACCAAGAGTCACCACTCGCAAATAATGATTATTACACGCATGCATGGCGATGCCCATTTGCTCATACACATGTACATGTACTCCACCTACAAGTTGATAATGTGTTGACATTCCAGCGTTAATGGTTTTTCACTACACCACCACATGTGCAGTTGGAGGCCGAAGTAGACACTTTGAAGTATCGTCTGGACAGTCTGCGCAAGGCTAAGAGCACCACCATCGTACGCAGGGAGAGGGAAGAGGTACGGATATCCTCTCCCAAGTTGGGACGCCATCGATCCACCGACAGCACTCACAGTCCGAGTAGCTTCACCTCTGTCACACCCCTCTCCCATCCACCCCTCACACCTGCACACTCCACGTATCAGGAGGAGTTGGTTCAACAGTTGAAATCACAGGTGCTTTAGGCTACAATAAATGCACATAAATGTAATGTAGACACTTTAATACCACCAGCACATTTTATCAAACATTTCTGGTAAAATGGCTCGAAGAGAGAGTAATTTTTTCTTCTCTCTTTCTAATTTTTCTGTATTTGAATGTTTTCTTCTGTAGAAAAATTGGTATAATGTTAGTGTATGCTCACAATACAGGTTGATAGTCTGAATGCTGTACTACTCTCAGACAGAACTCACCATGAGAAGGTGTGTGAGGAGCTGAAGCTCTCCCACCAAGATGAGTGTGCCAATATTAAGAGAAATTATGAGCAGCAATTGACAAAGCTAGCAAGTGAAGTTGATACCTTGAAACAGCACAAGGCCCAGGTGTGTGGTTTGGTACACATAACTTTCTGGTGTGTGATTGTGTGTACTTGTACACATGTGTGTGTGTGTGTGTGAATAGGTATACTACCCAGCTGTTTGTAGTAGCTAGCATCCAATCTGTGCACTAGAAGAGTTCAAAGAACATTCTTCCTTTGTCTGGTCGGGACTAACAACATTATCCTGTTCTTCTTTGGAACTGCAAAAGCTTAACCATGTTGTTCTTAATCACATAAAGTGTACTGATTGACAGAGGGATGATTCCAGCTCTCAATCCCTATAGAGACCTTCACCCCAGGCCCTTTATCACCACCACTCTCTGCATTCCACACTCTCCACATCACATCCTTCACTCCAGCCTCTCACCTGGCCCATGTCTTCACCCCACATATCCTATATCACAACTCACCCCTCACCCTTCATTCCTCACCCCTCACTCCTCTCCCCTCACCCCTCATCCCTCACCCCTAACCCTTCATTCCTCACCCCTCACCCCTCATTCCTCACCCCTCACCCCTCTCTCCTCACCCCTCACTGCTATTAGCACTCATTGACACATTCATGAGCATTTACTATAAAAAGTATTAAAGGGGAAAGGATTATAATGCCTTTAATTCTTTTCTTTAATAGTAATTCTATCCATTGATGTCAGGATTGTGCAAGGTGGCCGGGTATCGAGATGGATAATTAAAGTGATCAGTTACTGTTATTGAAACATTAATTGAACCTACAGCCACACATGTTACGCCTTGAAAATACCTCAATTCGGTATTTTCTGTCCCTTAAAAATTTCACCATCTGTGCTACGTATACTGCAGTGATGCACATATGGGGTTGTAGGCATGCCTACCTCCTCTGTTGTCATTGACATGTATACCTTTATGCCTTTAAAAGAGCTCATGTTAGCTTAACTGTCATAATGTTATTACACATTCCAGTGTAAATATTGCTTTATAAATAATGCATTAAAATGTCAGTCCCACTGGAAGAAAATTAATTTTTAAAAAACAGCCACTATATAGTACTATACATTGCAGGACATGTGCAGTTGGAAACCTGATCTGATCCATTTGTTGGTGATTGATGCATAAAAGCCTGCATCACTTTTATCACTTCCTTCTGCCCTGGTTAGTTAACTCTTTTCAACTCCAATACCCCAAACTTTAATATTGGGGAGATGTTAAAATTATTTTTAGCTGCTGCTATGCATGCTGTGGTCTTCTGTTGTGGATACTATAGTGCTTTTTGACGTTAGAAATTGTATACACCCGAAGCAGTGAGAGTTGCTTGCAATTAACCAGCCTGTCATTTTGTTTATGCTGGTCAAATGACCTGGTTTCCCTGAATTTGACTTTCTTTTTCCTTTATTTCTCAGACCACTCTTCAACAGAGCCCAGATAAGCTGTAGTGCCATGTTGTACATATAATGTCATGTAGTTATGGTAGCTTGTGAACATACACAATACATGCAGGTACACACTTTCACAATTTTTTTTACATAAGTCCACACAATATATTGATTTGTAGTGGACAAATCATGTGCTCTGCATGTGCATGTATTGGCATCTTTTCCTAGTATTCCATGTAATGTTCTAAATTTTGACCAAAATATGCAATCCAACAGTTTTGATCAAGGATGTTGGTTGATATGGAAAAAAATTAGAGAAAAAATTGGGCTTGTCCGGGATTCGAACCCGGGACCTCTCGCACCCAAAGCGAGAATCATGCCCCTAGACCAACAAGCCACAACTAGGTGTAAGTAGAGACGATATTAAGTCTAATCAGTAGCATCATAATGTCAAACAAATCTCCTTGATACCCTTACTTCCTGAGGTGTTTGTGCTTTGATTTTACACTCATGAGTCGTATATTCCTACAGCAGTGTTAATCAATGTCCACATTAATGACTAATTTTCACTGCAGTCATAATGTGATAGTAGATGTTTAGTTTCTACATGGTATAATGAATACACACTCCACTAGCATTTCCTCACTCACTCACACACACACACACACACACACACACACATGCACATGTGTTGTCTAATCTCATGCACTCTCAACTATATGATACATGTTGCATTCAGATTTGTATGTATTCCTTGTGTCTGTATGAAATGAAATTAGCTGTACTCTGGTGAATAGGAGTGACACTAGCCATCAGTCTGGAAACAACAGGCTATGGTGATTGAGTGATGCCAGTACCACATCAATGCCATGAGCTGAGAGAGAGAAAGAGAGTGCACTTGCCCTAGCTTGCATTGTGAAATCACCAGTATAGTACAAACAGGAATCATCAACCAAATGGATCAGTATAGTACAAACCAACTAGTTTCTGAAATTGAATTGTGGGTTATGTCGCTAGCTAGGTATGTTTGAGTCTTTGTATTCTGGCTTCATAAAATTGTTGGTTTTCAATGGCTTTGTGTGTACCATACACACGTATGCATGTAAATGATGCACATGTGCAGTACTTTACACACATGTATACAATGTCACATTACTACACACACACACACACACACACACACACCCACACACACACACACACACACACACACACACACACACACACGCACACACACACACAACCTACATGCAAGTTTGCTTGTAAAAATGTAATTACCAAAGACTACCTGCTGAAACAAGAGCAATGTTATCTAATTGTGTTTGAGGTGGTTTTTGGCAGTTGTTTTTGTGAAGTAAATTGCTCAAAGTAGTGGTCACTGGGAGAGACAAAGGCGGCCTGAGGTCGTGTTTGGCTCATGCTAGTGGGAACCAGTTAGGAAGAGAGGGTGAAAAATGTGTGATGTTCGTGAACCTTGAGGACACACACAATTGATTATTTACCAGTGTACATTGCACGCATGGCTGTAGCTGTGTGTCGAATGTATGCTTGTATCTATGTGAGGTGATTGTGCTGATTACCTGTGCAAATCGAGATAATTGTTTGTTTGAGTGAGTACTTTTCTATATGAACATTATTGTATTCACATCAAACTATTTTCCTGCATTAACCATAAACTCATTCTGTTTAAGTGTCGGAATCGCAGTTACTATTGATCAATTTAATGGTCATCAGGCATTGATAGAACCTAGGGTGTATGAAGCTGAATAAGAAGCAGTTTGTCAATGCAAATTATGTAACAATGAATAATCATGATAATGCAATATGCATATTTCTGACCATTCAAGCACTCCCACGACTATCATTTTTATGTGAATCATTTACATGCAATAGGATGAGGTAAAGTGTCAAACTCTTGATGATTTACTTCTTGAGCTGAAACGATTAAAAGCCGAAAATTCTGATCTTACTGAAAAATTAGAAGAGCTAATCTCAGCCAACAAGGCACTTCGAGACAGCAATGAACTGTTGCAGGGAAAGTGTGAAACTCTTCTTGAAGACTTGAGTGTGAAGGAAGCAAAGTGGAGTGAGAGAGAAGAAATGCTGACAACCGAGGTAACAGTCAGCCTTACCAGATGGTTGCATCGTTCACTTGTGTAGGAGTAGGATTTGAATATAGTTGCTTTTAATTTTGACGACCATTACCCAGCTTGAGAGAGAGAGAGAGAGAGAGAGAGAGAGAGCAAGCAAGCACAGTGTGATGACCCTGTTCCATGTATTGTGTTTGGATTCAGATCAGGAAGAAATGGGGTGAACGATATCATTAGTGGATAAGCAAAGCAGAGAAAAAGATGGAAGAACTACAGCAGATAAATATAATGTTGTAAGTTTGATATATACACGAGATCCTATTAGCAAGAACCAGGCACAGTTTAATACTGTATACTTGACCTATCAATATTTGCATTCAGGCAAGGACTGTTAAAGACGAAGCAGCACAACCCTGATCTTTAGCGCATCAAGTATCATGTCAAAGTGACCAGTTTAATTTGCAAAAAGAATTTTTTATTATTATTATTATTGGCAATACTGTGTAAATGTTTCACACTAATTTAAGTGGTATGATGACTATTGCACAAATTTCAATGCACTGTTACAGTATTATTTTAAAATGAAGAAAAAAATTAATGCTATAGTGAAATGTTTTTTGTTTGTTTTCTTTAGCATTGGCTGATTGTAGTAGTTGCTTCAGTGGATCCAAGGACATTCCCCACCTGGCACCTATACTCACCAAGGAGAGTGTCAAAGAGCATCTCTTGAAGATTATCGTCGGTTACACCTTCTGGTACCCTCTCTTGCACCATAATTCGCAGCGTTTGAAAGTTAATTTCAATCGAACCATCGTTTCGCAGCAAACAAGGCATTGGGAGCAATACTCCAGGCATTAGAAGTGAATTACTTCCGACATTGTAGAAGTCAAGATTCAGTCCATTGTAGACACTGCTTCCAATTTTACCCACAGAGTAGATAAGCTCATCATCTTTGTACCACTGGCGAGAGGGACTTGGAAAGGGAGGGCTGCCGCTTTCACTGTAGCTAGCCACTTCACAGGTGAGACGGATTGAATCGTTGGTGCCACGTTCAACACAGATATCAGTGCCAACAGAATAGATAGCACCATCTTCTGCCACAACTGTATGGAAAGATCAAACAGCAATAATTTCTCAACATCACAAAAGTCAAACAGCCATGTATGCATGCAAAGCTATTGATAGCAGATGCATACATGAGTCTTCAAAATGCATTCTAAACCTTACAGTATAAGTTAAACAATCATACATACCATTCCCTTCTCCAGTTTGGAGTGTTGGCTCAGCTCCAACAAGGTAGAGGATCACAGAAGCACTGGAACAGCCAGAAGTAGTGCAAACCTGGCAGGTGTATTTTCCGTTATCTGGATCTCGTCTTCCTTGGAAGATGTCAGTGCTAGTGATGTTCAAGAATCGGTTAAAGTCACCTGAAATGGTTTTGCGACTGGGAAGAGATCCTTTCTTGATCAGTTTTGGAGCAGTCTTTTCTTCGAGTCCATTTGATGTTGGAACCAGAGAAGTCATGCTCCATTCAAAAGACCCACCCAGTGGTTTGCCAGCATTTCCAAGGAGTGGTGCACAGTCAATGACAACATCAACTCCATGTTGTACAAAAGCTACCTGCTCGTCAGCAAGCATCTCAATCAGCACTTTCTCTCCTGTGCAAGCTGCATCTTGTAGGAACTGAGCTGAAGCTTCTGGCTTGATATCTTGCAGTGAAGGCGTGTTATTTCCTCGCAGTACACTAAAGCTGTCAGGAACACATTTCAGTGCATAGCAGCTGAACACAGCATTGAAGAGGAGGAAGAGAAAAACTTTGGCATTCATTTTGATGAGCTTGAGTTGTTGCTTCTAGTTGAGGCTGAAGAGATGATTGTGAAGAATTGAGTCGATCGATCCTGATATTGGTGTTGAAGTTGCTATTTGCCAGTTGCAGATGAATAAGACTGCTCAAGGCTGCTACTTTTATAGTCAGTCCAAGCATACTCTCTACATGCAGTATATAGATTCAGTAGTTTTATCAACTATCCCATAAAAGATGCACGAGACTTTGAAGAGTATTAATTTTTTATTGCTTACCTTATGTTATTTGGTGTATGTGATCTCCAACGGTTCATCAGGAGCACGTGGGAGGACTTGCAACAGATTTGCTGCATGACGCTAAGTTACAACAATAGAAATGTACCGCAGTAAGCTTACATGTACATGTGGTAGAATTTGGTGACTTACTGCATTATGACGTAACTCAATATGTGGTTAAGCGGTTAATTATTACATTTCCTGTAGCAGAGCTGCACGCAGGATGTCTTTTGACTTTAATACTACAGTAGATGAGTAAGCAACTCTTAAAATATGATTATGTTATTTCTGCCATTATTCTCTTGCACTTGAATTGAAAGGAGTTCTGTGTTCATATTGCATCAATGCTCAAACAGGTTCTAAACAATATCTGATAGCATTTCTATGCCATTTGTGAGACCTTTGAGAAGGGCTATGTTTAGACACACACATTGGTTCATATATTCAGTTGGGGGAACTTGATAGGCAAGAGAATTATGGTACCTATTGAGGTACCACCTAATAAAGTAAAGAAAGCAAGGTGACGTAGGAAATCCTGTTGCTCTTTGTATGCATTTGTGAGAGGTGCAATGTTTACGTTTCTGAGTGCATTGTGTCCTGTGTCAAATTTAATGTTTACATTGATACCTATATGAACTGAGAATAGAGTGGGTGGAAAAGATGGGACCATTTTCGTTTCATGTATACATGCAACCCGCAAGGAGGAAACTAACCCTCAAACTGTACACTATGATAGTTTATATGCATGGTACCTAGAACATTGTGGTACCACTAAATATGACACTGTAACACTATAAATTACAACACGTACGGTTTTAGTATCATGACTGAATAAGGAGTACCCAGAGTCCATAATTTTGCATTCAGTGCTTAGATATGGTTTGCTAAAGAAATGGTGGAACTCTAAATTCTATTGCTGTTCATGATGTAACACATCTGGGTTTTTTTTGTACAGAGAGTAGATATTTCATCTCTTTTGATATTTCAAATGATAGTAAAGTACATAGATATAATTTATTATATGAGGCCATGGTTTATGTTAATAATAGCTTTCCTCTTTACTGAATGAGGAAGACCTCAAAATTAATCATTACTGATGCTCATTTCTTTGATATGGACACAATTCTATACCTAATAAATTGTTCTACATCAAAGATCAAGTATCTATATACATGCATTAATCTTTCCTTCAAATGTTTAGTTGTACCATGCTAAATTTTAATTGACCTCAGCCGTTTGGAGGCATGCACCTAATGAGTCTTGAAATTAACACGGGAAAACAAATTGGACGTATCATTTGAATATAAATGGAACATGATACAAATTACCATGCATGCAGTTCTTGTCTCTGCCCCCAATAAAGGCCACGTGTAGATACATGTCTTGCATGTTCAAAATTAACAATTCATGCATGGGTGTATACGTACTCACACACTAGTACTTATAAGCCATATTGTCCTGCTGTTTATCATAGTTTGGTGGAGCCTGTGTAATTTCCCTGCCACTGTACACAGGATGAGTGTGGAACAACCACAAACCATGATTGCATGAGGTAATAGGTGTAGAAGTTATATATTAGGAAATATGGGCTATATATACATCCTGTTTGTTCCCTTAGATGTATGCATGTATAATGATATATGATTCTTCAGTGAATTTAAGGTTAGTCAGTTATTATTATGATGTCTATACATGTTCATTTTACCAAAGTTTTTGATAAATCACCTTATTCTTGTACTGTGGTAATGAGATCACAAGTGGGAATGAAGAAACACACATTAGTAATACAATGTTGAAGTTACGTAATTTCATACACTATTACTGCACATGCAATTTTTGTGAATGACAGATGAACTCAATCATGCAAACTGTTTGTTTGTCAAAATCCATGCCAATGTATATACGTAGTACTATTGTGTTCCACCATAATTTGTCAGGGGTTGTAATTCTGTTGCAGATAAGATAGTGAGAGGTCGTGAAAACCATGCGTTTAAGTTATAAGTTTTTCTATGGAAGTATTTGTACATGTTTCATTTCAATTTGTTGTTAAACTGTAAGTAATAAATCGTACACAGCTGTGTATTGAACACATGAGCAGTGGTGCAAGTGCCACACACAAAATTAATGTCATACACAGATACATGACCACATATACACATACTTATATGCATGCAAACTGATGACTAAATTGTGTTTATTCATAACATAAAATTAATGTATAGGAAGTATACTGCTATGTGCAGACATATACAAAGTCAATTGTTATGAAACTCACTAATTCATGCTTATTAGAATTGCATATTGATGGTTTGGCTATTAACTNAGGACTTGCAACAGATTTGCTGCATGACGCTAAGTTACAACAATAGAAATGTACCGCAGTAAGCTTACATGTACATGTGGTAGAATTTGGTGACTTACTGCATTATGACGTAACTCAATATGTGGTTAAGCGGTTAATTATTACATTTCCTGTAGCAGAGCTGCACGCAGGATGTCTTTTGACTTTAATACTACAGTAGATGAGTAAGCAACTCTTAAAATATGATTATGTTATTTCTGCCATTATTCTCTTGCACTTGAATTGAAAGGAGTTCTGTGTTCATATTGCATCAATGCTCAAACAGGTTCTAAACAATATCTGATAGCATTTCTATGCCATTTGTGAGACCTTTGAGAAGGGCTATGTTTAGACACACACATTGGTTCATATATTCAGTTGGGGGAACTTGATAGGCAAGAGAATTATGGTACCTATTGAGGTACCACCTAATAAAGTAAAGAAAGCAAGGTGACGTAGGAAATCCTGTTGCTCTTTGTATGCATTTGTGAGAGGTGCAATGTTTACGTTTCTGAGTGCATTGTGTCCTGTGTCAAATTTAATGTTTACATTGATACCTATATGAACTGAGAATAGAGTGGGTGGAAAAGATGGGACCATTTTCGTTTCATGTATACATGCAACCCGCAAGGAGGAAACTAACCCTCAAACTGTACACTATGATAGTTTATATGCATGGTACCTAGAACATTGTGGTACCACTAAATATGACACTGTAACACTATAAATTACAACACGTACGGTTTTAGTATCATGACTGAATAAGGAGTACCCAGAGTCCATAATTTTGCATTCAGTGCTTAGATATGGTTTGCTAAAGAAATGGTGGAACTCTAAATTCTATTGCTGTTCATGATGTAACACATCTGGGTTTTTTTTGTACAGAGAGTAGATATTTCATCTCTTTTGATATTTCAAATGATAGTAAAGTACATAGATATAATTTATTATATGAGGCCATGGTTTATGTTAATAATAGCTTTCCTCTTTACTGAATGAGGAAGACCTCAAAATTAATCATTACTGATGCTCATTTCTTTGATATGGACACAATTCTATACCTAATAAATTGTTCTACATCAAAGATCAAGTATCTATATACATGCATTAATCTTTCCTTCAAATGTTTAGTTGTACCATGCTAAATTTTAATTGACCTCAGCCGTTTGGAGGCATGCACCTAATGAGTCTTGAAATTAACACGGGAAAACAAATTGGACGTATCATTTGAATATAAATGGAACATGATACAAATTACCATGCATGCAGTTCTTGTCTCTGCCCCCAATAAAGGCCACGTGTAGATACATGTCTTGCATGTTCAAAATTAACAATTCATGCATGGGTGTATACGTACTCACACACTAGTACTTATAAGCCATATTGTCCTGCTGTTTATCATAGTTTGGTGGAGCCTGTGTAATTTCCCTGCCACTGTACACAGGATGAGTGTGGAACAACCACAAACCATGATTGCATGAGGTAATAGGTGTAGAAGTTATATATTAGGAAATATGGGCTATATATACATCCTGTTTGTTCCCTTAGATGTATGCATGTATAATGATATATGATTCTTCAGTGAATTTAAGGTTAGTCAGTTATTATTATGATGTCTATACATGTTCATTTTACCAAAGTTTTTGATAAATCACCTTATTCTTGTACTGTGGTAATGAGATCACAAGTGGGAATGAAGAAACACACATTAGTAATACAATGTTGAAGTTACGTAATTTCATACACTATTACTGCACATGCAATTTTTGTGAATGACAGATGAACTCAATCATGCAAACTGTTTGTTTGTCAAAATCCATGCCAATGTATATACGTAGTACTATTGTGTTCCACCATAATTTGTCAGGGGTTGTAATTCTGTTGCAGATAAGATAGTGAGAGGTCGTGAAAACCATGCGTTTAAGTTATAAGTTTTTCTATGGAAGTATTTGTACATGTTTCATTTCAATTTGTTGTTAAACTGTAAGTAATAAATCGTACACAGCTGTGTATTGAACACATGAGCAGTGGTGCAAGTGCCACACACAAAATTAATGTCATACACAGATACATGACCACATATACACATACTTATATGCATGCAAACTGATGACTAAATTGTGTTTATTCATAACATAAAATTAATGTATAGGAAGTATACTGCTATGTGCAGACATATACAAAGTCAATTGTTATGAAACTCACTAATTCATGCTTATTAGAATTGCATATTGATGGTTTGGCTATTAACTTCATTCTTAATTATTTTGTACTGTTCTGTACACAATAATAATGTGGTTCTGAATTTTGTAATTCTACCCGTTACTATGTGTTACGTATGATGAAATTATCAACCTCTTTATCCTTGTAAGAAAGTAATATCCATTATAATCATTTTATTTAGGTGTCACTTTAGAAACAGCTGGATGTTGCCTAGTGACCGACAAACCTTCTCGTTTCATACTAATAGGCTAATTTGAGAGCTTGCCCCTATTGGGAGAAAACATTAATTAGATGGTTACCAGTGAAACTTAAACCAGCCATTAATTTAGCAATGCCTGCAGTGTGTCTGAAACTACTCATCATAATTAACGCTATGGTTATTGATTTGTGTGTCCTGTAGCCTTGGATATAGAATTGAGTTCAGGCACCACCCATACATAATACATCTTACATGCAACGTCTATGTTGGCATTGATGTGGTTGAGATATGTTGCCTTCATGCAGTGCTTCCATAGCAAAAATTTGCCTTCATTCATTTTTATTCATTTCCCTTCATCAGTTGTCATGGTGTCTCCAGCTTAGCTTGTACAGTAGGATAGATCCACAAGCACATTTACAAATACATTTTGAACTCTACTATAGAATATAATTATTATGTGATAAAATGTTGCCAGTGTATAAATAAAGTTGGTCAATCCTTGATTTAGTATAGCCGGCCATCACTACCAAGGTTACCTGAAAAAACACCATAGTGATCCTTGCGAATCACCATGGGGATACGATACCTTCCTCACTCCCATGGGGCTCATACACATGCATGTTTTCTACCCACAACTTAATTGCTGGTGCCCTTTGAAGCCCCATAGTAGCAAGTACATGGATTGTGCAATAATTATTACACTATGATTGCTAAGTGAACACCATTTTAATACTCCGTGGACTTTATCTCCATGGTAACATGTATTGCAAATATTACAAATTAAAGTTTGGCCCATGTTGGCCACTATGGAGATTATCAATAGGTTTATTCATACAATGATGTTGCCGCTTTGTTTATATCTCTTACAGACATGTGGCTACCCATGAAGGCCGATTATTCTCACCTCAGCTGAGATCTCCTGGTCAATCAAATAGTAAGCATTTGTGATAACAATGGTTGCTAAGTAGCATGCACCTAGCTCATCACCATGGTAACCACTAAAATTAGGATGATGGACATTTACGTGTGTGATGAACAAAATATTAATGATTCAATGTATACATCAGCTAGGAAAAAAAAATCATAAAATGTCCATCTTGTAGCCTTATTATTGATGCACGTTGATGCATGGCAGCTAGACAATATCTGCCTATATGCATGCACATGTCTGTGGACCTAATGTGATTGAGCAAACACCTATATAGCCACATACATCGTGTCATGGGAAACCACCCATTTTCTATATAGTTGTAGATCTATAGCTCCCTTGGGAAAGTTTTGCTGTGTACCACTCACTTCAATCACGGCTAAAGAAACTTTATAGCATCTATTAGTGGTCTTACTGCCCCTAACAACATTCAATTATACCCCTGAAGATGTAAGCTTGACAATTAGTTTAGAACTTTTTTGTGTGTTCTTAATTATTGTGTGGGAGTCTCCTTTACTAAAAGAAGTAATTAGTAACAGGATCCTTAGAGTTAGAAGTAAATGGGATAGATGTACTATAATAGACTACCTATATACATCTCCATGGCAACTAGCGTGTAACATCTTGTCAAAAAGAAGACGAAAAAATATAGCCAACTTTTGTCTAGACTTTAATTTCTGGCTTTGTGTGTTGTTGAGATTCAGTTTGTGCTAAAGATACTGATAGCTCGTGCTATGGTTTGAGCGAAATGTATACACTTGAAAGTGAATTATTGGCTACTTGGTGTTTAGTTAAACTTGATTATCTCTGTTGGAAGTGTGTGACGTGTGTCTGTGCGTGTGCACTCCCTAACATATTACCTAAGAGTCTCTTGTTGGCATGTTGCATGAACAGTAGTGCACTTGTTTTGTGGTGACAGGCTTATGTACACATATACACTGGAGGAAGACACAAAAGAACAAGACTCTCTGTAACATCTTGAATGATGAATAATGAAATTAAATTAGCAATTTCATTAGTAACTCTGTAAATGTGTGTGTGTGTGTGTGTGTGTGTGTGTGTGTGTGTGTGTGTGTGTGTTTACAATTGCCTAGCAACCAAAGTTTTTATAGGCTATTTGCCAGTTACTGGATGGGTGATATGGTGACAGTAGAGTAGCTAGGGGTCACAGGGGGTCAATGACAAACAAAATAGTGCCCTTGTATTAAGTGTCCAGCACTCAACTATGCATCAAGTGCCCCCCACTTAAGAGTCATACAACTATAATGTGTGTGTGTGCCCGTGTGCGTGTGCACACTGTGTGTGTGTGTGTGTGTGTGTGTGTGTGTGTGTGTGTGTGTGTGTGTGTGTGTGTGTGTGTGTGTGTGTGTGTGTCCTCATGCCTGGAATTGAAAACTACAGGGGAGTGTACTCACTATATAATTGTATGTATGTGTGTGTCCCATCGCTAGACTAAGTATGTGTGTACATGATATGATGTAATAATTATTATTATGTGAACAGTCATGATTTGCAAGCTACTGTACAAAAAGAAAATTTGTAAAATGACCAACAATAGTCCTATTATCAAAAGTAACTTTGTAAATGACTCCAAGCAAGTGTCAGCAATTTACCAGAGGAGTAATCACATACGTGCATGGATCCACTGACTACCATATCACTCATGCATAATAACAAGTGCTACACTCAGAATGGTGGCATGTTTGTCAGTCATGAGGGTGTTCAATGTGTGTGTCCACTGTGTGTGTACGTACTCAAAGGAAATATGGTCAGAAATGATAATTATGCTTACATGCAAACTTTGATCAACGATAAGTTTGTGTTTGTTTTATGTCAATATTGTCAATTATGTTCTTGCATCACAATATTTTTAATAAGCATCATTAAATTTCAAAGAGGTTACGGCTCTAGCTAACTCATGCATACAAATGTGTTGTGTTAACTTACTTCTAATCATTAAATCTTTTTGCACACGTATAAGCATACTCTATGAAAGCAGAATGTGCATATAGGTAAGGAATATGCATATAATTGTATTAGTGCATGCACATCTGTATAGTACTGTTTGGTGATTTGAAGAATAATTTGTCAATTTACCAATTTGACCTACTAATTCTATAGTAGATGCCTGTACATGTGCAGATCATGTAATAACCATTCATTAAATTAATCTAAGGTTACTAAGGTGGCATGCAATCCTAACCTAAAATATCGAGTTTCAGGAAAGACTCATAAATAATTGACGTATGTTGGCATGCAGTATCCTAAGCCTAAAACTGAGTTTCAGGGAAACTATAATTATAATTATCGTGCTTGTTACAGTGGGAGAGATTGAAACTTAATTGAAAGTGGTACTGCCTAGGAACATAAAGCGTAATAGCTTGTAATAATAATTATTATCAGGAGAATTTGAGATCTGATATCTGGTAGCTCAGCATTGAACTCTCTCCACAGCTAGATTCAATGTCTTTACGTAACATGGGTCTCTTATGTAGGAGGATTTACATAGCTATTATACTTGAGGTGGATATTTATTGTATTATAGTTGCACATGCTTTGGATTGTCTTGTCTTCAAACAGTGGAACAATAATTTTACTCTATACTACAGTACAGATTAACAAAGCACTATAGTCTTAGTCCACTTACATGCACAAATTAAACTAATTATTATGCTAGACTTTTCACATGAGTTTTTGGAGCCACATTTCCACAAATGTATGTGTACAGATACAAATTAGAGTACATCATTGTATCCTACACTTTATGATATCTAAGTCATGCCATACATGTGGAAATTTTATGACATAAGACTTATAATTGATTGTCATAATTTGTACTAAAACAATTAACATGCAGGGAAATTAAGTTTCATTTATGTTTTCTTATCTCCAGTTTTCCTACTTTTGACTGTAAGGGAATCAAGTGATCTGAATGGCTTAATATTAATTTTTTAGACATTCGGTATGGAGGCTATGTATGTTATAGTACTAAGGTCATCAGCTATAATCTATAGCCATAATTATATTATTATATTGTCTATCTTCTGATATTCAGAAATACATCAAAGGAAAATATTTTGAGATCTAGTTCTGGGATTCAAACCCTATAGAGGCCTGTACATCTTTCTATATAGTATGTATTATTATCTGTATCATGTTGTTCTTCCACATGCTGTAGATGTGACCACCATTTTCTACAAGCAGAAGTATTAGCATGAGATTGAAATAGCAGTGACCCCCTCGTTAAAAGATGTATCTCTACACCACTTCAAGGGCTAGCTAGATGCAGGGTCAAATTTTCTCAACAGCTAGATCATGTTCTTGATGCTACAATAGCTGGTTTCTATACCAGTGAGTGGTCAGTTTGATGAGCCTTGCACACAAAGTTGTGTGTGTGCATGTGTGTGCATGTGTTGTGTATATGTGTAAGATCACATGAGCAATATGGTACAGTAATAGCCAAACTTTAAATGTGATTGTTGAGCTAAGTCAGATGGTTGGCTTTACCACACTGAGCTTCCCTTGTCTGTTTTTGTATCCAATTGTGAAGGGGACAGAAATAGAGGGAATGGTTGATGGTTGTACCTACAAGGTGTACGTACATCCAAGTGCAGTGAACTCGTGCAGAAGAAGAAGAGAAGAGACATGCGAGTTAGTATAGCTTTTTCATAGCACCACTGCACTAACTTTGGTTGCTATAGATGAATCAGAATCGATTAGATCGATCAGACCCATTAATTTACCTAACAACAGTGGAGATCCCGGAGAGGCTGCTCTATTGTAAATTTAGCATAAGCTTATGGGTCCAATAATTAATGTTAATAGATAGACTAGCTGTTAATGTGCTGATATAACAAGCCTTGATGTTTATTATTATTATTATTATTAAATTTTAACAGAGCAACAAGCAGGTCAACAATGTCAAACATTTCAAAAGTACAGCAGACGCTGTATGAGAGAAGCAACATGTTGCTTATATTGAAATAGAATTAAAAAGCCTCTGTAATTCTACTATGCAGAAATCATAACCCAAAGTTCACATTTTTAGGAAGACCAGTCTTAAAAATTAATAGTAATTATCATTATTAACTTCAACCAGATCTAGCTTGTGTCTAGATTGATCTTTACCTAATTGATCAAGTTGTCTCGGACCACTATCATTGCATTGAGTCAGTGTCACTATATTATACTATGTCATACTCACTGTGTGCTGTATTTTGGCAGAATGGATGCTCTCAAAACCTCAGAGATATCGAAAACTAGCCATTGATCCGTTGGAAATGGGTGAGCTAGCCTATCAGGACTATTGAGCATGTGATATAGTATTAATAATTAGTGTTTAAAATAAGTATGCCTAGCATAACCATTGATTTTAAAAGTGTAGCTTCAAGCCTTGGTAAATACTGCATAGACTTGATAAAACTTAATATTACATGACTTGTAATAATTATGCTTGCCGTGTTGCGCTATTGATCTTTTAGGTGTATGGCACTGATTTTATTTTTATTATTGATCAAACACATAATTATAAGCTAGAACAAAACTATCAACTTTATCCCACACAATAAAAAAAGGTTGGGGAATATAAATTATGAAATCTATACAAAAAATATCAACATATAGGCTAACTGAATCAAAAGTGGTATCACTGCACCACCACAGCCTCGATCGAACAACTACTAAATTCACAATACTAAAAATCCTGTTCAAAAGTTTTCTTTACTAAATTCACAATTTTGTTCCAAGTTTTCACTAGCTACTTACTCTTGCACACTTTTCAATCTCAAGCTTGACATAGCAAGTTCCAGCGTTCATCCTTGACCTGGTGTTGGTGGCTGCGATGAACATGAAGACTATCTTGTAGCAGAGCCAACTCAGGGAGCATTCGAAGTTGGCCCGAGGTTGATGATGATCGTTTTAAGCTTTTTCGCCTTGAGGATACTTGGAGTGCTTTCTGGACATGTCCAATCACCTTTTTTGCTTCTTTAGCTGCCTGAGACACTTCTGAATAATCTAGCAACTTTTTGCGTGCTTGGATTTCTCTGTCAATAAGATCTAACATTTGACACATAGTGTCAGCTTGCCCTGAATAGGCATCTTTGTTGGCTTGTATATCCTCCAGAAAGAAATTGCAAATCTCCTGGTTCTTTGATCCATCTAGTACCTCATCTGCGATCTCATAAGCTGCACAAATTGCCGATAATTGTACAAGTGAAAGAGATAATCCATTTGGAAGAGAAAAGGTGGGTGTAATGGAAGCACTGGTCATCATTTCGTATGGCTTTGTTCCTTTTATCACTGCTAACTTGTAGCTGAGTGGAAGGCAATAGAGAGTATGAAGAAGTACTTGCCCAAAGTTTGTAGCAAGAGGAATATCTTCATAGTTGCTGGATAAATTGGGATCATCGGTACCCATTGAAATAATACTTCCTCCAGCACCATCAACTGCAACCAGCTTTGAAGATCGCTTCAATGGGCATCGGCGTAAATCAACTTCACCGTACGAATATTTCATGAAGCCTTTTGATTGAAAGTCGATCGTCCGGTTCAAGACAGCTACCGATTGTGATGAAATCTCCTTTTCTAGTTGCTGAAGTGTTTGCAGCTCCCATTTTAGACATGCTTCGTTTGAGCTTGGTTTGGTGATGTGTTTTCCAGAGTATCCTCCCTTTGGAAGTGGCAGTGTTTCCCCAACTGAGAAAAGATGACGGAGTACTTGTACATCTCCATGATCTTGATATTTGTTCACTTTAATATCTCGGCCTGGAGCAGAAGGAAGAAAAAGTACCATCCCAGATCCAAGGTTTGGGATTTGTTGCTCGGCACCACTGCTATGACCCTGAAAATGGTCAACAATGTCAGACCCATAAAGAAGAGAAAGGTTACTGTTTGGGAAGAGAATGAGCCTTCCTTGGTATCGGCCTATCCATGAGTCTGAGTGACGTGCTCCTGTACGGCTATCAACAGAGAGACCATTGTAACGGGTAGTATCCCAGAGGTCGGTTGTTATTCCAAGAATCTGAAAAACTCGCTGCCAAAGAAGAAATTCTTGGTGTGAGAGCTCTGAGCTTGTAATCATAAGAGTGTCGGCCGGTGGGGTCCTGGGTATGTAAATCGGAGACACACGGATGTTCCTAAAGTCGTACTCTATAATTTTCCCTCGTAGACACAGCTCAGCTTGCCACAAGCATCGGTCAAATAGCTCGGCATTACAATCCATTTGTACTATCACCACGATCTTAAGACGCCTCTTTGGCTGGATTTTCTTTATCTCAACAAACAAGCTGTCCTTCTCCTTTGGGTCATAAGTGGCAATGTAAGCATCTGTCTCAGTCGAATCAAGTTTTCCGTACGCAATTGGGATGAACCGTGCATCCATGTGGATATTCAAGCCAACTCCTCCAGCTGATCCTTCACATGAACCATACGGTTTTGAGGAAATGTTGTCAATCTCGATCTGTAGGGCTGTAATTTCACCCCTACCAACACTCTCGGCAGATACAATTGAGCTGATCTTCACAGGATATTGCACCTGCAACTTCTTTGGAATAAGAGAATCGAGAAATGGACGGCCGAGAAGCTCAACTCGCGTGTAAAACTCAGCATTTGTGTTCAATCCACCAGTAGCAGTAGGAGGAGGCTGATCAAAGATTCGCCCGTAGAACGTATTTGGGACTTTGAAACTTTGGCCAGGTGCAATTTCAGGTAGCTTATAGCGTGTTGGCTCAAAGTTGATGGTGCTTGATGGTTCCATCAGCACTTCTGCACCAGCTGGAAGAGGCAGGCCACCATTGTTAACTAGAGTGATTTCTGAAACACCAATTCGTTCATTTGGCTCAAAGATGTCATCAGCATGCTCACTAACTACTCGGAATCCTTTCACTTTCACACTGTATTTGGTTGCAGATTGCTGGAGGATCTTGCCTTCCTTTGATTGTATGACCCATGAGATTCCTCCATGTTGGGCTTGTTTTCCATCTTTGCCATTCATTCCACTCTTTCCTTGACTCCCAGGTTTGCCATCATCACCATTATAGCCAGAGGGTCCTGGTCTTCCTGGGGCATCATAGTATTTGATGTGTCTTACATTGCGTGAGTCAACATAAGTTTCTTTGAGTGTTCCACTTCCTCCTGGACCACCTGGCCCTCCAATGCCTTTAGTGCCACCTTCCCCGCTTTTGCCTCCTTCTCCTCCATTGCCTCTTATTCCAGGATGCCCCTGAGTACAGTCGGTCTCAACAAGCACCATGAGTTCAGGCTTTGAAGTGCATATCACGCACACTCCTCCTGCTCCAGCATCACCACCATCGCCTCCAGAGCCTCCGCGGCCTCCTGTACCTCCATCTCCGCCATTTCCGCCGTTTCCTCCAGGTCCACCATCTCCGCCTCGACTGTATCCAATCGCATCGAATCCTTTCTTACCGGGAGCACCTCGCCCACCAGCTCCTCCATCTCCTCCACAGCCACCTGTACCGCCATTTCCACCTCTTCCTCCATCACCACCACGACAGCTGATGAAAAAAACTTCCTCGTTGTCTGTTCCTCCAAGTTTTGCTTTGATCTGACATGTACCCGTGATTTTCAGTTCATTTGCATCTCCATCAAGATACATCAGAACATCACTAGCAGCTGATGCGTGGCCTCCTTCAAGTCCATCCAGTCCTGGCTCTCCAATTCCACCATTACCTCCAGATACTCCAGCAGCTCCTTTTCTGCTAGCTGTCATTCCCGGTTGTCCATCTACACCAGNCTTGCCTTCCTTAGATTGTATGACCCATGAGATTCCTCCATGTTGGGCTTGTTTCCCATCTTTGCCATTCATTCCACTCTTTCCTTGACTGCCAGGTTTGCCGTCATCACCATTATAGCCAGAGGGTTCTGGTCTTCCTGGGGCATCATAGAATTTGGTGTGTCTTACGTTGTTCGAATCAACCCAGGTTTCTTTGATTGTTCCACTTCCTCCTGGTCCACCTGGCCCTCCAATGCCTTTAGTGCCACCTTCTCCACTTTTGCCTCCTTCTCCTCCATTGCCTCTTATACCAGGATGCCCCTGAGTACAGTCGATCTCAACAAGCACCATGAGTTCAGGTTTTGAAGTGCATATCACGCACACTCCTCCTGCTCCAGCATCACCACCATCGCCTCCAGAGCCTCCACGGCCTCCTGTACCTCCATCTCCGCCATTTCCTCCGTTTCCTCCAGGTCCACCATCTCCACCTCGACTGTATCCAATCGCATCGAATCCTTTCTTACCAGGAGCACCTCGCCCACCAGCTCCTCCATCTCCTCCACAGCCACCTGTACCACCATTTCCACCTCTTCCTCCATCACCACCACGGCAACTGATGAAAAAAACTTCCTCGTTGTCTGTTCCTCCAAGTTTTGCTTTGATCTGACATGTACCGGTGATTTTCAGTTCATTTGCGTCTCCATCAAGATACATCAGAACATCACTGGCTGCTGATGCGTGGCCTCCTTCAAGTCCATCCAGTCCTGGCTCTCCAATTCCACCATTACCTCCAGATACTCCAGCAGCTCCTTTCCTGCTAGCTGTTATTCCTGGTTGTCCATCTACACCAGGTCTTCCAGATTGCCCGTGTTGTCCTGCATAGCCTCCTTTCCCACAGGCATAAAGCTCAAAGGCTCGAGGTTTTCTTGCATGTTCAGCTTGAGCTTTTGTTGCTTTCAAAATGTCTGGATTTCGAAATATCTTGAATGATTTTTCCAGATTTGGGTTTAGACGTGCTGCACCATAATCGAATCGTTGCTTCTTGATTGGCGCTGGTTTTTTGTACAATTTGCGTGGATCTCCATTGACACGCTTCTTGTCATTGTGATCAAGTAAACAGTAGGACTTGATGCTTGGATCCCAGATAGCCTGCTGGCCGCTTTTCAATCCCACTTCTAACCCATATCCCATGCTGATTGGCATCAAGACTGCTGGACCATTGGGGGGCCGGAAAGTATCATTCCATGGTCGCCGTTCTTGAGTAGAAGTTGTAAGCTTTGTGCTATAAATAGGCAGCTTTGTAGCCTCAGAAGGTAGGTGGGCTTCTTTTGGTGCTTCAGGGACTGTGAAGCCGATCGCTTTGGGGTAGTAAAATGCTGCTGGGAACTGCTGAATCGTTTCAAAGTATTGCGATTGAGGCACTTTAGCAACAAATGCTGGTTCTGGGTCTGGAATATCTAGGGGTAGTATAGATTTAGGTGAAAATACACCTACCCCAGTGTTTCCAAGAGATGCCATGAAGTTTCGCATTTGAACAATATCATCTGCTCGATACTTTGCAAGTTGCTTCTTGTTTTGCGTGTTTATGAGACGAAACACAAGAAAATCCTCACTCTTTGGATCAGCACTTAGTGGTTCAACTGCCACGTCAGGATTGTAGGAGGAAAATGAGTGCAGGGTTCTATTTTTCTTCCCATACTTGATAATTTCAGTTGTTGGCTGTCCTGCAATAGTAAAAATTTCTATGATGATGTGTACAGTATAGACTGCATGGATTATTTATGGTTGCCAACAATATTTGTTAAAAAGTTATCCTTATGAAATTTCAAGATTGTGCTTCATGCAATATATGCAAGTAGATATTACCAGCCTGAAATTTTCTAGCCAGAGCTAGTCTTAATAGAGGACCTCAAAGTGCATACCTCATATAATACAGGGGTATTTGTCACTATGGTCATCCACGGGGCAATACCGTATAGCGGGGAAAATTTGCAGTGTCTATCTTTCGTGGATGTCTCTAATAAAAGATTTTTGCATTCTAACTTTTGTGGATGAGCTGTGCAATGCGCATACATATGTACACTATGGAGAATTTGTGAATAAAAACTTTCTCGCGGCTCCAAGTACAGCACATATGGGAGTCGCCAGGAAGTGAGATGGATCATGATCCGCGAAAACAGTGAAAGTTAAACACAGAGAAACTTTCCTGCTGTACAGTATTAACATTGACAAGCTATAAATGAAACATAAGCTTTCCAACAACATTTTTAATGCCACTAATTTTGGCGTAAGTTAATCCTTCTTGAACACAAATAATAATAGTTTTATAGTTGCTTAAATTAAACTGATCAAGGTATATGGAGTGGAAGTGGATACATACTTGCCGAAGAACTATGTGGCAAATTAGTTTACATGTTTTCAAAGACAGCATCAACCTAGTCAAACAATACCCACCAGCAAATTTTGTGTCATAAAATCAATTGACTTTTCTGAGAGCAATATATAGGCCTTGATAGATTATGCCGGCATAATTTTGAGCATAATAGGTACTCTTGAGCATCAAGAATAATGCTACCATAATAGGCTGAATTTTGTGACCATTCTAGTAGGCTGTTGTTTTTTTTTGGATTAACAGCTAGCACCTGACTGGAGTGAATGGCCTGTAGTCTCAGCGGTCACTTATACTGTCTGTTACACATTCTTTAGTGCATGTTCTTTTGAAGAAGTTACCTCACTAAGTGTGCATTAAGTAGTATAATATAGGCAGTATAACTACAGAAACATAATATTATAACTGTGGTCTTTAATTTGCCAGGCTTGTGCTTCTGTTCATTGAAAATCGATATATTAATATTTGGTAGAAATAAGCATAATAGACTACTTGAGAAGCATAATAGGCAGATTTTGGAGCATAATAGGGCCATTCTGTGACTGCATGAGCACAAAAGAAAAGAAAAATAGACATAGTCTTGAGCATAATCTATCAAGGCCTAGAGAGCAACCTAATTATTTTACTTTCTGATCATGTGGCCATACTTAATTCAGATCGAAGTAATTTTATTTCTCAGTTTGCACAATGTCATGTATCAGCAGACCAAGTCACTGGCCATACAAACAACATGCTACAGCAGTATGGGAGTTCCGAATTGTAGTAGAGCTAATCAGAAGCAATCTGCAGGCACTACCCTTGTCAGTTGTGATTTGAAGTGATAACTTGAGGTGTATATACAAGTGCTTAGACTTGTATGCGTGGGTGAACTTAATGGGTAAAGGTCATCAATGACAAAAGTGCATGGTATACGTGGTGGATCGTGGATCGACCATGGCGTGAATTATGTATGCGCATTACACGCGTGTATGTAAGCTGGCGCGGCGATATGAGCTAGACAAAGCACGCAGCTTTAGGGCTCACCCAATCCCTGAGCATCGCTCACAAAATGTAAGTAAACATGTAGTTCTAAAATTCCTCTAAGAATGGGTATAGTACTGCCATGGCTCGAGCGACCTGAGACTGCATGACATTGTATGCCAATGCCCAGAACCCGCAAAAGATAAAGTATATTCCTGTACACCTTTCCAGCACTGCCCATTCCCGCGCGCTACATACATTGAAAATGTGCTAGCTTTAATTTTTAGCATGCGGCTTACCAGGTACAACAGCAAATACTTTCTTCCTTTTCCATTTCTTCAGGACGCTACCTTGGCGAGCAAGGTAGCCTCTATATCCCTGCGGAATCACTCCAGATCCAGCTGGAAGTGAGGGTGAATGCTGTAGCGACAAAGACCTTGCAAGTGACGGATTGCTAGTCGCTGCATCCGTTGGAGGCGAGAACGATGCCGGAAGCGACATCATCCGAGAAAGGGGATGTTCTGCACTAACGGGAGATTGACTAATACCGGCCATTGTATTTGTGCAGATCCTCAACTTGCAAATAGTTTTTGCAGTTGACGATAGTGCAATTATTTTTACAATGACAAGACTTTTATTGCTGCAGAAACTTACGCCAACGCATGCACGGCATTTTCTATAAATAGGCCACGTAATTATTTCCGGTTGATGTTGCGATCGAACATGGACGCTGATAGAGAAGTTGAGCTCTTACTGCAGACAGTTTTCTCAACTCAACATGACTTAGAGGAGCTTAAGGAGAGTGCAGAGGCACAAAATAAGCAAGCTCACACAAAATTGGACAGGAGTATTGCCACTCTTACCACCCGATCGAAAAAGCTTATGCAAACTACGAAGTCTTTGACAACGCAAGCTAATGAATGTGATAACCGTCTTGAAAAACTGAAAGCGGATCAACTAAGGAATGACAGAGTTCAGCACGATGCTGATACTCTAGTAAAAGCAGGTGATATTCTAGGGCAGCTCCAAAACGTTTTGACTGTCAAAAACAATCCAGCAAAATTGGAGGATATGCGCACACCTCCTGTAACATTTGCAATACAAGGCTTCAAAGGACGTAAACAATCTGATGGTGTCTTCAATACCGATCCATTTTACTCACATCCATGTGGTTATAAAATGTGCCTCCAAATCTATTTCAATGGTCATCAAGAAGGCAAAGGAACACACATATCTGTTTATTGGATCCTCCTACCTGGCGAATTTGATGAGATATTAGAATGGCCATTTTCTGGCAGGGTTGTCATTCAATTAGTTAATCAACGAAAGGATAAATTGCATCATACTAAAACTATGGCTCTCTATTCTCGTGAAAACTTAGAACATCGTCAAAAACCGAAGCAGGATATTGCTTTAAAAGACCGTCGTTTATGGGGATATACCAAATTTATACCTCATGTTGATTTACCAGCAAAAGGATTTCGAGCAGATCAGGAATTTCTGAAAAATGATACACTTCTATTTCGTGTATACAAATTTGATAATTACAACCTTAGATATTAATGTTGCATGCATAGTTGTGATAATACATCCAAGCTTCATTCATGATTAAATATATATTGTGTCTTTATAGGTATATGCATGTCATAATTGTATGACTACCTCAGTCTATGCCAAAACATATAAATTTATGATCGTGTAATTATTAAATTTCTGTATATACAAAATTTCTCAAGTTATCATAAGATGTACTCTTGCTGTTAAACAGTGACTGATTTGAGTATATTGTGTAAGTCCATAGTCAATTAAGAAGCTAGTTTTTATACAATAGTAACTACTAACTGTTAACTTCAAAAAAAGGCTGGTTCAGTTCGATTTTCCGCCACAGCAGTAATAGCAGCCAATCAGTGATGATGCATGCTATAATTAATGTATTGAGAAGTTTTAGCATGGCTTCGAAACCAATCCAGGCTTAACTGTCTCAGTATTAATAATCATGGTCAGCCTGAGTACACCTATATATATACTCAGGAGCTTATAGCAAATATATAAGCTCTGGCTGCCGCTTATACACTCCGCACAACAATGCAAGTCATGTAGGTCATGATATAAACATAACTTTGTGGTTTAAAGTTGTATTAGAGGCTTAGAGCCTCAGTGTACCATTCATGTACCAAAATGTAAGGCTTTTTGTATTTGAGACTACTATAGTAGTGTCTATGTCTATCTCCTAGGAGATGTATAATTATATATATTATTATATGGATATAATGTGTAACTGAGTAACTGCTTTAGGACGTGACTTTTCATAATAATAAACTATATGTCAATAGAATTGAGAATTTCTGCACAGCAACCATAGCAGAGGAATTAGTGTCCATAATATTCCAGTACAACATCCAAACTATAATATACTGATTATAGCTATACTCATTCAAAATATTAATTATCCTACACGTTAAAATTCAAACTGTCTTATCAATAAAGTTATCATCATCCCAGCCTAATCTGATAATCAGGTATAATAATAATATAATTGCTTCATTCTTACAGAATGTACAATCATGCCGCATAATTGTATTTGTGGCGCAGCTTGGGTACTATAGGCCACAAATACCACAAACCAGGCCGCATGCATGCATATTATTATTATACTAAAACCTCATAGATCATGGCATGCAAACCATATAAATTAGACATCCTTGTGAGCACCGCCTCCAGGCGCCGCATGCATGCAGCCTTGTTATGCCTCCTCCACTAGTCTCGCTAGCCAGACTCTCCCATTTTTTGCGGAGAGTCTGGCTAGCGAGACTACTCCTCCACTATAGCTTGCGAATTGGAGCCTGCCAGGTAGACTTGTGGCCATGGGAACTGTTTATATAGTGACTACAAGACTGCACTACACAGGCCATGAATAATTGTTAACTTTGCTAATCACTACAAGACAGTTATTTCAATTATAATCTATGGTTTGTACTAGACTAACATGCATGGGAACAGTGTACATAGTGTACTACACAGTTATTATGGTGCTCATACCATGAATCATTGCTAATCAGTTGCCAATCAATACAATAATAATCTGTCTATTGTTTCAACATAGATCTAGAATGCTTGAGTATACTATTATTATTATTATTATTATCCTGATAAACAACCACTCCCAGAAGCCAGACCGGCTGGAGTACTCACTGATGACTATCCTAACCACTTATGATCACCAATGAATATCCGTAACCATTGATTTTCAGCGCCTTATACTATTATAGTATTATTACGATAGTTGCTCCTGTGCATGCATGCCATACATTCACAGGCTACAGATCCAAAACTTTGATTTTCAAGAATTGGAATTATTTAAGTCATTAATGTGATAATTAATTACAAGTTAAAATAAACAGTCCGAGAGTAGTGCTGCAATCAATCAAGTATAGTGCAAGTTGGAACAGAAACAGATCTACTCTAGTCAACCAAACTTAATAGGAGATGGCTCGTGACTCCGAACGTGAACAGATAAGAAAACGTTTAGAGCAAAAAATTAAGGAGCTGGAAGAGGATCCTCAGACAGCTGCTGAAAATCATATGCGTAGTATTCAACAGAATCGTATTGCCCCACAAAATACCAACTCGTCACTGCTCTCATCACCAGGAAACACTGGATCCATCTGTGTCACCAAAATACAGAAATCAGTTCCTCTAGAAGTAGAGATTGAATGGGAATATGTAGATGAAGAACATGATGATATGCTACTCTGTGGTGTTTGTTTTTCACTACTCGAGGATCCCCAGCTACTATCCTGCTGTGGTGATCAGCTTATATGCAAAGCATGCCTCACGAGAGCACATGAAAGAAACAAAGTTTTGAGACAAAAGTCAATTTGTCCGTTTTGTAGATCAGAAGATTTTAAAATGATTCCAAATGCTGATATTCGGAAATTAGTTGAAAACCTGAAAGTATGGTGTCCCCAGAAAAAGGATGGTTGTAAGTGGGTGGGTACAATACAAGAAGGAAAGCAGCACCTGAAGACAGAATGTCCATATGCAGCCATAAGTTGTCCGAAAAACTGTGGTATGGATCAATTCCAACGTCGACATCTCTCAAACCATAGTGCTGTCTGCCCAGCAGAGCTTATTTTTTGTCCCTTTCGCCAGTTGTGCTGCAAAGAGCAGATTCTTCGTGGTACCTTGAAGATGCATGCAGCAAGTTCCATGAATGATCATCTTTTAGCCTTGGCAAAAGCTAATGCCAAAATTGCTGCAGAATGTCAAACAATTATTGAATCGTTTGGTGAAACATCTGAACAGATGTTGAAAGAAAAATCTGAAAAGCTGGCAACTTTGAAGAAAATACATTCAGAAAAAGAGAATGCTGTAGATTCACTTATGTCAAAGCTTCGGCATAACAAGATGAAACGCTCATCCTTGCTTGAGGAAAATGCACAGTTGGGTACAAAACTTACTCATGAAGTTCAAGGTCAATCAAATGGGGCATTCCGACTTCGCAAACTAGCTCTTGGTTTACAAGCACATCTTGAATCTCTACATGCTCCAGTAGTTGAAGGCTACATTCCGATTCCGATAACGTTCACACTTGACAAATTTAGTGAACGGAAGGCTTACAATGACTCTTGGATGAGCCCTCCATTCTACACACACCTTGGTGGTTACAAAATGTGTCTCACTGTTGAGCTTAATGGGAAAGGAACACACTTGTCGATCTATCTTCACATGATGAAGGGAGAAAATGATGATCGCCTCGTTTGGCCTTTTCCAGGTGCTGTTGTTACTGTCCTTATTCTTAATCAGCGCAATACCATATCCAACATGGTTTTAAAGTCACAAGGGCATGCTCGGCAGTGCTTTACTGTTCAAGGAAAGGCTTATGCTGGTGTTTGTGCAAGAGTAACCGATCAAACATATGGTCCAGGAAGAGGAAACACTGAGTTTATATCGCACTCCCAAGTAGGCCGCTACATCACTGATGATACTTTGAAAATTAAGGTGCATCAAATTGACTTCCTTCCATTTTAGTTATTAAGATTATTGTGACAGTTTTAGTTATAACACAAAAATAATTTTGTAATTAATTTTAGATCATTATAATTGTAATTAATTTTATATGATAAAATAGAGGTCTAGGTCTAGTACTATTATTAGTTACAATAATTATTACTCTAAGAATAATATTGTGTCCAAGTTTTGAAATTGTAGTTCCTAATAAACATCAATATTATCAATGCTTATCACGATACTGTCATCAACAATGTACTTAAACTCAGGCTTAAGATTCATTGAGCTAGGAAAAAGTATCGACTGGGTTGCAAAGTTCCAATATCCAAGGCAATCGACAGCAAGATAGCCATCAAATACTCTTCTTCTTGCACTACCAGAGGAGTCAGTCTTGCTGTTGAATGCTATCTGCTTTCTTAGGTGCCTACTGTTTTTTATCCTATTGTTAACTTGAACAGTGACACTACCGGTAAACGGCCAATTCAGTCGGTGATCGTATTCACCTTTTAGCAAATGGACATACACAGAGAGCCATTTTGATTGCCCTTGATTGTCTCCATTACAATAGACTTTGAGGCAAAGCTTGTAGCCATTTTGGTGTGAGAAAAATGGTGGGCTAAACCAAACCGCATCGTGGTTTACTTTGTCAGTAAACTTTTGCACAATGAATTTAAAGGGTGGAACAAACTGCTGGGTAACTGGTGCTGTGGGTCTAGCATACGTTTGTGAATATCTGACCACAGGAATTCCATACGTTTTCACTTTAGCCAGGTGTTGTAACTCATAGACCTGCTGCATGAGTGCCTTCATTTCAGCATCTTTTCGGGCAACCTCTGTTTGATATAAAGAAGTTGCCTTTTTATTTTCCTCTTCCAAGTAAGTTAATTCCACCTCTGTTGTCTGAACGGCTTTTTCTAAGGAGGCAGCCTTATCTTCAGTGTCGGTAATTGCTTGAGTTAGTGTAGCCACCTCTGCATTCAACTCTTTAAGTTTCTCAGGTTGCTTGGTAGCTATTGTACATTTAGCTTGCTTCACTTGATTCTGAACAGCTTTCGTTTGTTTAGAAACCAAGGTAATGTGATCAGCCAGTGCTGTTTGCATGTGTTTCTGCTTGTCTTTGTTCATAACAACTGCTTTGCAACCAGCAATGCTGAATGGACATGGCACTTTCGTAAGAGGGCAGATGAGTTGGTGTTCAGCTTGTTTGCAGCGTTCGATTCCCTCACCACACTTACACTGCAAGCAATACCGTTGACAATCTTTGTTTTGATGTGCTTCCAAATCCTGTCGTTTAAGTTTTAAACCACAAGCACTTGGGCAATCGATCAATGTGTAAGGACAATCCTTTGTGTGATTCTCCAACTTCTCAAGTTTGTCCTTCCATTGGCAACCATTTTTCTTTGAGTAACAATACACTTCTCTATCAAAAAGTTCCTTACGCAATCCACGATTAAGGGCACCCTTGACTTGTGCACTTTTGCAAAATGGGCATGCCCCGCGGCCGTCTGCTTTTTGGGATCTTTGAATGCAAGGTAGGCAGAGGTTTCTTCCACAGCATTCAGTAATTTGAGGCTCCCTTAAATACAGTGAACACACTCCACATAAGAAAATCTCTGATGGAGTTTTCACAAACTCACAATTGTACCCCTTCGCTTCTACCATGATGCCGTCGAACAAAATTACCGTATGAAACATGAACCGAGCGCTTTTCTTTTTACGCAACCTACGGTAAATCTAGACCTAGATCTGCGCATGCGTAGTATCGACGAGGCGTGGCAATCTAGCTTCACGTTCGTGCTGAGGTAAAATATCTATGCTAAAACAAATTCCCCCACTCTCCCCACTGTACAAGGTCTTAAAATGGCTGTAAAAAATGATGATTTGGCACCCTACATCGTAAAACAAGTAGATGGGCTTCAAGAATGTCTAAAGAAAGATGAGCAAGATATCGCTGCAAAGGGAGCTTACGGTGTGGTTTATAAGGTCAGCGTGAGAGGCTTTCCGTGCATAGCAAAAAGACTGCACAAAGTTCTTTTGATGCCTGCAGAAGTCAGGGAAAAATCGCCCCTAGCGCTAGAGAAATTTCGAAAAGAATGCGTTATTCTAAGTAGACTCAAGCATCCGAATGTAGTGCACTTTGTTGGTGTTCATTTGGGAAAGAATGAAAGTGATTTGACGCTGTTGATGGAGTGTCTACCCTCTGACCTGGCCTACTTTCTTCAAATTCACAAAAACATTCCATTGTCGATCAACCTCTCCATTCTTCTGGACGTTTCATACGGTCTTCTTTATCTCCATACACGTGAGCCACCAATCATCCATCGTGATCTTACAGCTCGTAACATCTTAGTCACGTTTGATGGACAAGCTAAAATAGCTGATCTGGGTGTTGCAAAATGTTTTGACAGGAAGCTTCGAGCGCACACACAGACACCGGGTCATTTGTACTACATGCCTCCAGAGGCATTGAAACAAGATGCAGACTACACACAAAAAATTGACATTTTTTCATTTGGGCATCTTGCTCTGTACACAATGATACAAGAAGAGCCAAAAATTTTTGATATTGAACATGACAATGTCACTTTTGTACCAAATTTTAGCTTACAAACACTTAGACGAGAAACATCTCTCAAGGCTGTTGGTGAAAAGCATTGCATTTTTCCTATTATGAACCAGTGTTTGCAAGATCAGCCTGATGATCGGCCAACAACAGAACAACTTTGTATTGAAATGAAAGAGATGTGTGTAAAATGTCCAAAGACACCAGGAGATGTGTATAAGCTATTGTTGATGCAGCACAAGGTAACTTTGATGCTAACATGATAATCTGAAAGTTTATGTGTATATAATACAATTTTGATTTTCAATTTAGGATGATGAAGACTTTATTTCACAGGAAGAAGTGAAACAATTGAGAAAAAATTTGGCCATTTCCAAAGTATACTGCATGGTGATAGGTGTATGTGTGTGTACTTGTATGCAGCTATAGAGTGTTAGATATTATTCAATTATAGATGGAGACATCAGAAGCATTAAGTCAAAGAGATGCAAAGGAACAAGGTCTATTGACTGCTCATGAAGTTTCTTCCAAGCTACAATCAGAACTTCTACAAACAAAGGTATACAACACAATCAATTACACCATATCAGTATTTACTGCTCAATTTTTGACGAATATGCATGCTACTTACAGCAAGAAAAATCTTTGGCAGAAAATCAAGTAAACATATTGCAAGAATGTCTTGATACGGCCCAAGAGGAAAGAAATAAGCTTCAGAAAGAAGCTGATGACTTAAAGGTATACTATAATAATTATGTGACACATAATGCACACACATGTACACTGACATGCATAGCCTGGGAATGAGGCTGCACATGCACACACACACACACACACACACACACACACACACACACCAAGTTGGGCATGGTCGAGTCAGTGCCCCCCATGTACTTAGGGGTATGCAACTATATTTTGTTTGCCATTGACCACCTGTGACACCTAGCTACTCTTAGACTATTGTCACCTCCACCCATCCAGTAACAGGCAATTTGTTTGCTATTGACCCCCTGAAAGCTTAGGTTGCTGGACAATGGCAAACGTATATACACACACTGTGGCATCCTGTCATACTTACCAGACACACACACATGCACATGCACTCAAACATACAGAGAAAGTGCCAAGAACAACAGTCTAACATATCAACTCTTGTAGAGAAGCTTTCTGTATCTCAAACACAGGTTAGTATAATTATATAGTATTACTATTTTGATTTGTGCGTCCATGCTGCATACGACATAATAATCATGTGTACATGTAGGCTATGTCTAACAAAGAAGACTTTAAAGAAGAAAGAAAAGACAGAGAGAGAGCTCACAGCATGCTTGCTGATTCTATTGCAAAATTCGAGAAGGAGAGGGGTGAATGGAAAGCAAAGGAGTCAACATTAGTGAGCCAACTCAAAGATGCCAAACTTAAAAATGAATCACTTATTGCTCAGCTTTTTCAAACTACTAAAGAAGGAGAAAGTATGCGTAAGAAAATGAGAAAATTGTCTGTAGAAGATATACATATAGACGACGGCAACAACAAACTAACTAAATTGAGGAAAAACCGTAGTTCAATTTGGCGCTTTAGAGGAGGAAAGAGAGATGAATTACCAACATGTTCTAATTCAACACAACCTGTTTGCGAGGTATATAATACGTAAATTCATCATCCTGGTATGATATAATTTTTACCTATGTAGCTAATTTTTCTGTAATTTTCCATTACAGGATACCACATGGTATGATAGAAGTCTTACTAAAGGAGAATTTCACACAGAAAAAATGTTATCGACCTCTATTAGCATACCATCTGATTCCAGAAACGAAGAAACATTGTCTGTTAGTGCTCCTGCCACTACCAGCTATTCCGGTATACCATGAAGTGTACAATCATGCATACATCTTTTTGTTGTGGTTTCAGTCCATGTATACATGTGTGGTTATACAAAATGTAGGCCAAGAAAATCTTATGGATATAAAACCACTTGTTGATGAAACTCCTCTCATGTCAGACTCTCTGCCAGCCACAGCTGAGCAACCTCCTAGCTTAGAAGATTCTCACTGTTCTCAGCCTGATATTCTTGAGAGGGAACCAGACTGGATTTCACAAGGCTACATTGAAAAAGGTACTATCATGTCTGATTGTCATGTGATACAATTATTGTCACACAGTTGCAATATGATCCCATGCTACTATTGGAGATAAGAAGATAAGATAAGAATCCCATGCTACTATTGGAGATAAGAAGTTGTGATTAAAAAACTCACTGTGGTCTGCTGTATTAGTGCAAAACAAACTAGCTGTATTGATAAGAGAGTAGGGATAATTTTCAGCACTGCCAGTTTCTAAACACTCCCTATTCTCACACTAGCAGGCTAAGTTAATTATTGTTGCTAATTGCAAACTGATGTGGTCATGCAGCTTATGCTAAGCATACATGCACACACATGACAGTCCAAGCATTGTATGATTACTTTAAGAAGAAAGATGGAGACCTGTCTTTCACATCAGGAACAATCATCTATGTCTTGAAGAAGAACAGTGATGGGTGGAATGAAGGAATTATTAGTGGTGTGTTTCCTGCCAATTATGTTAAAACAGTGAACTAATTGTATTGTAGTAAAAATTTAATGTGTGGTTACTGAGTTTGAAGATTATTAATTTTTGCTGATGCAGTGGGGAGGGGCTAGATGGATCACGTGCAAAAGATGTGAGGGAGTGGCTCAATATTGCAATTACTCTTGCTGGATGACGTAAATTTGCACCAGGCTTCTACTTCCATCGGGGATTTCGACCAAAGACTCACAGGCTGAGAAGTATAAATTATGGCACAGGTAGGCTACAAATTTTCTAACATGAGTACATTATGTACTCTTGATTCTAACAATCAACCATGTTTGTCATTTTGTCAAATCTGTCTCTTATTCTTACAGAAAAAGAAGGGTGGATTTTTCGTAAGTAATTTTGACAGAACTATAGCTCAGCTGTGCGGTTGTATTTTGACCTATAAACCATAGAAATACTATTTTATCTATGTATAAACTGAAATTTACGAGCAAATAATGCATGTCCTCCCACACAGAGCAGTCTTGGTCAAGCAATTGAGTCAGTGGCAGACAGTGTTGACAAAGCAGCCAAAGATGTCTCCAAAGACTTGACAAACACAGTGTCCAGTCCAATGGTATGAACTTGACAAATTCACCTCGGGTTACTGTTAGCATGGATATCCATGCCTGTTAGCTTTGCTCCCACACTCCACGTCTGACTGTCGTAAAAAGCCCACTTTATATTGCCCCCTTCTACCAGTCAACCTTATATTGGCCCCTACTCTCGCGGGCCAGACGTTTTTCCCTTCTCGGAACGTCTGGCCCGCGAGACTAATTGGCCCCCTGGTAGTCAAACTTACACAGTTCCCCCCTTCCTAACAGTCAACTTAGACAAATTGCCAGCAGTTTGTTGCTTGCAACATCTCAAGGTACAGCAGGTGGTGAGAGAAGTAACATGTTGCTTTAAATAGAAAGCCTCTCTAATCCAAGCAACATGTTGCTCAATGTCTGCTGTACTTAGAGATGCTGAAAATGGCCCCCATAAATAAAAAAGATCTAGTATGAATCGATCAGGGCCAGAGGGAGTACTAATCTTTAGTTCTGGAATGCCATACAGTAGATCATTGTATGGCCACCCTTGGGGCTCATATTCCTTATTCATGAGCTGTTACTGCACATGCAATATCATAATATAGTTCCAGTTGGTTTATTATGTATATAATATTATGTACTCACTGAATGACATGGTGCATACTTGTCCAGGACCACCTCAAGGTTGGGAACATTGTGATCCTCATCTCAAGAACTTGTGGTAAATGTCTTCGAGTTCTTGACACTGGAATTGTGGAGTTCACTGGAAACCCAGTTCAAGATCCGGAGGCTGCCTGTCGTCTGGAGGTAGTGGCTTCTGGAGCTCCCAACCCAAGAGCCATCAAGCTAAGAAGCATGTTGTATCCTCAATTCTATATGGCCATTGTGAATGGATATTTTGTTGCATATGTAAGTTATATCTCTTATTCTTATTGTACATTGTGTGACCCCATTGATCAGTAAGTCTTGACAAATGCAGTGTCCAGTCCAATGGTATGCACTTGATCTTGCCTTGCATCTTGTACATTCATAGATGCCCTTTATTATCCTCCTGTGTATGGGAGTTATTGCCTTGTTAAGTTGTAGCCTTGTTGACTTCTATCTCTATACATTAGTAACTGTTACTGCAGTTGTGAAACAAATGACAACATTGAAAGTCACAGTTTTGAGAGCTCTTAGCTAGCTATCATCTTTGGTACCCACTGTGTGTTACTTTGGCTCATTTTGACCCCCTAGCTTGAGTAGACATGCATCAACTGTGCAGCTATCCCCCCATAGGCCTATCCAAGAGAAGGTCAGACACACTTGACCTTTTCGTGATAATTGCACACTTTTAATTTATTATTGCATGCATGAAACTACTCATGTGAATGCAGAAAAATTCAATTAGAAGTGTACAATTATTGCAACAAGGACTTGCAGGTCAAGCATGCATGTCTGACCTCCTCTGGGCCTATCTCACTTCTGTTCAGCAGGGATCAAATTGGGCCTAGTTACAATGCTGTACTTACACACACATAAATGTATGTATGTGTATATGTACACATACACACACACACACACACACACACACACACACACACACACACACACACACACACACACTGAAATCCTGGATACGCCACTGACCTTATCTGCACAGGTGAGATTAGCATGGACATAAACCTTTCCTAATCCCGAGGTCTGCTGTCAATGTTTTTCAAAATTGAGCCACAGCTGTACTGCACACCATCTACAATTCTTTTCAGTCTTTGCATCTCTTCATACTTCAACTTTCTAGCAGCATATAGCACACACACACACACACACACACACACACACACACACACACACACACACACACACACACACACACTCACACACATGTACGTACAGGGTCAAGGAGGTCCTGATTGTGACTTCATCCCGAGTACTGTGAGTGAATCTGGCGTGGTGTTGAGTGGACCAGGCACTTGGATAGCATTGGAAGCAGCTGCTGCTCCTGGCAGCCACCTTGGAGTGCTGCCCTCTGGAGCAATCACAGCTCCAGCTCAGACCACCAAGGCCACATCTGCTGCTCATTTCAGGGTCAACTATGTGGGCAAGGTGAATCTAGTGCTGTGTCTTCATAGGTTGTGTACAATATGGTGAAACTGCATGGTGTGCATGGTGTGGTGTGAAATGGTATCTCTATGAGAGAGAGAGTCCCTCTTTGTTGCTAACTGCAAGTTTACACTGTAAGGATAGATTTTCAATAGTACTAGTATATAGCCTAGCCTGTACCCAGTGTTTCTCCTTTGAACTTGAGTAAAATGTCAAAGGGGGTGAGCCTGGGTACGAGGCTATGTATAGCCAGATAACTTACTACAACACATCAAGATGACTTTCAGTTACACACACACACACACACACACACACACACACACAACTCCATTTCCTGTAGGCTCAAGTGCAGCCAAACATCCAGCTACCTGCTGCACAGCCACAATATACACAGTATCCACAGTACCCTCAAGCCCAAGCACAGACTGGCCCCCCTCCTACCAGTCAGCCTTATACCGCCCCCCCTGGTGGCCAACCTTATACTGGGCCCCCTCCTAGTGGTCCCTCGTACTCTGACCCCCCTCCTAATGCTGGGTATACTCCATCAGCTCCTCCACCAGTTGTGTGAACATCTATTGTTATTGTTGACACAATAATTCTATAATACAATGTACTATTTTACTATTGTTGTGTATCTGTACCTATTTGATACAATTTTAATATATCCGACTTCATCTGCATACCAGTTATTGTAGCTACAGCAGTGGCGGATCTAGGATTTCGAAAAGGGGGGTTCAAATGAATGCGCGCGAAGCGCGCGAAAAATTTTTGCTTGGCCACGCCCATTTCCGGTCTCATAGCCCCGCCTCTTTAGCGTGCCTGCAGCTAAAATTTTACCAGAATAAGGCCTGAATGGCGAAAAAACGGCGAGAAAGAGACAGAAACTACATTATCTTTCACAAATAACTGCCATTTAGTGAGATTTTGAGTTGCTTTTGTTAATTTTAAGTTGAAAGGGGGGTTCCAACAAGCACTTTTCCAGTCTCCACAGTTAATTATAATGCGAGGTCTCAACTGAAAGGGGGGATCCATGGATCCCTTGGATCTCCCCCTGGATCCGCCACTGTACAGACAAAGAAACTTCAAAGTCTGCATGAAGTAGCTATAGGTTGCAGATCTACGGTTGCAAAATAAGTCATAAAATTTAGTAGGAAATGGTCGTCTGTTGGCCTGCATGGTTGACTGAAAAAAAAAAGGAAAGCCAATTTTGATGATCAAGAATTTCTGAAACTCAGTTTATAGCTACCAGTATCAACTGAGAGAAGAGAAGTTTTTTTCATCATGATTTGTATCATCTTGGTGGCTGGTCACGGAGTCCTCCTGGAGAAGGAGATACAGGTCTCTATGCTGACTTGACATAATTATAAATTATACATTTATAGCTGTACAGTGTGTGCATATGGACTCAAAATTTATTATAGTGTCTAGACACATAGGAAGATATATATCACAGCTAGAACTTGTAGTAAGTTTGTGTGTGTATTGTATCACAGGAAGACCTCTCAGGGGCATACAGCCATCTCGTTGGCATTCCCAAGGCACTCCTGCCGGCACGGACTGACAAACCAGACAATGGGAACACCATTTTGGACCTTTGGTGGAGTGCACTGAAGAGGTATACAGACAGAGAGAGTCCAACAAAGACCTTGTTTGTTTATCTAATCTGTTTTTGTTTTTTTTTACCTGATCTTTACTTTCTGTAGTCGACAGCAGTTTAGTGAAGTGTACTTGGTTACCAATGCTGCCAAGTTAGTGAAGTCATATGCAAAAAATGTTGTATGTGTGATATGAGAAAAGACTAGTATGTTCCTCTATCCTTTGTTCATTGACCAACTAAGGTATAAGCATTACGAACGTTGGGCAAGTGCTCACGAGTTTCCCCTACTGAACATCATCAACGATGGTACCACAACTTCAGACAACAGGTATGATTGCCTATTGGTCTGGGTATGTATGCATTCCATGCTGCAGGTAATGTTATGAACTATGACTTTTGTAGTATGAGAGCATAATTGATGACCCATACCAAAATTAACCAAATGCATGTTTGCATCTGGACTGTGACATACTATCATTCATTGACCTTCCGACATTCTTACTTTTACTCTCGCTATTACGCATTCCCACCTGCACATGCACACACACACACACACATACACACATACACTCACACACACACACACTCACAGGATCACCAAGTTCCTTGAGAAGCCCAAGGATCATGAGACCACCTCACGTTGTGCCAGTCCCGTGTTCTACTGCATCAAACGAGAATCTCTGAAACACATCTCTCACTTTACCCAGCAGCACCAAGAGGTGAGGGAGAGAGCTCTGGGCAAGTTCATGGTGAGTCTTAGACTGAGAATCCATTCTCCATCTCTGGTAATCCATCGCCTCATAAACCAGGCCTTAGTAATTGCAGCAAACTTAAGGAGGGCCTGGTTTACGAGGTCATCAGGTAATTCATTCATCAGTTATTGGAAATTATACTGAATTGCATACCATGAATCAAATGTTGATCAGAAAAAGGATAAACTGTTTTTTCTCACGCATTTATTTCCCCTACCTTTTTCCTGTTGCACCTCTTCCACAAACTAATAATAATTATCTGATGTGCTACATATTCAAGCTATATATTTTTTCTCATTCACCATAATCTATAATAGCCTCGTACCCAGGCTCCAGGGAGGGGGGAAAAAGAGCCTGGGTACGAGGCTAAATCTATCACTAATCATTCAACCTTCACTCCTGCTCTTGCAGTCGTGGTTAGTGTCACAGACAGAAGTGTATGGGATGAAACTCCCCACGAGGTTTCAACTGATTGGTCAAGTGGGACTAGCGGAGTACCAGAAGTGGATCACATGGTTTCAAGAGAAACAATCCCAGCTGCTGGAAAAGGCGGAGCCTATCACTTGCCGGACACATGCTAGGTGAGTTCATGAAGATGTGGGAGTTGAGGGGTTGAGGAGTGGAGGGGTGGAGAGTGGAGGATGTAAGCATTGCCTGCCACTGTATCAAGGGTATGATTGTGCTAGTGATAGGGGGAAAATTACATTGCATGCATGCAACTTTGTTTCCCTCCAGGATTGGTCTGATGGGGAATCCATCTGACGGATTTTTTGGCAAGACCATCTCACTCTCTATTGCTAACTTCTGGGCTGAAGTAACTATCATGGAGTCTGCAAGACTGGTATAAGAGAACATGGGCTCTTACTCATATATTGTGGTAGTAAATAGACCAAAGAACAAACACTCATTCACACACACATACCCTTCAATAGAAACTCTCCCTGCATCCTCTCAATGACCCCACAGAGTTTGGCAGTCTCTCAGACCTTTATGGAATCAGCAGGAAAGAAGGGTAAACAAGAAAACAGTAAATATCCTACCAACAACTCTTGGTTGATCCATTACATATCCCTCTCTATGTGCTTATCTTTCTGCATGGTGGGGTTGGTGTGGATCGATCTCTGTCAAATGTTGTATTGTTGTCTTAGCCACATGTATGCAAGATCCCTTGTAGCTGTGATGTATAACTCAGTAGCTGTATCTAAAGTATTTTACTTTCATCAATAATAATTATTGTAATTATTGTATTATTGTTGGAAATTTCAGATATTTAGGTGGTCTTCGACTGCTACAAGCAACATGCAAGAAATTTTATCAATACTGTGCTCAACATGGGTAATTACATTCTGCTAATACCATGTTATTGTTATTTTTTGTTGCTGTTTTTTTCACTACTTGACCCTCAAACAGTACATTAATTTTCTCTGGTCTATTCCATGCAGCATTGCTTTAGCTCGGAAGAACTTCACTCTAAAGTATGACACAAACATTCCAAGACAAGTGGTAAGCTGCCATTACGATCTCCGTCCCCAACATGTCTCACATCTGAATGGAATTATCCACACATGTATGTATGTTTCTGTCATGGGAAGCTATAATATTAACAGAGTTTTTCGTAATTTATGCACATTAAAAGCACAGTGCACAGGGCAGCATTCATATTTTCTGACAAGATGTCTACTGATGGGCATCATCATGAAATATACCCTCAGTAACCTAAATCATAGGGACTGAAAGATTTTGCAAGACCTCTTCCTTGTTTATGTTTCCTTTTTAATCATACAATCTATGTTTACTTTTCAGTGTTTACAGTTTCTGAGAACTTCAAATTATACACACCTGCTTATCTTCCTACACTTATTAGGGGTTGGCAGGTAGCAGTGCTATCATCAGTTCTACACTCAAGTGTCTTATGAAGTTCTATAACCTCACAGAAACTGTGAGTGGAAACCAAAAATTAGTGATAAATGAGTGGCATATAATTTATTATTATAGTGGTGCATTAGCCTTACTTGATTGAGTACTCGTGTTGATGTGGAGCATTTCTTGTTTGCCTTATTGTCCTAACTCGACTACATGTTTGTCAACATACATGCATGGTACTGTGTCTGTCCATTAGTATATATATATTACTGTAGTACATATCCCCTTTTACAATATCACTAACTTAGATAAGTATCCATATCTCTGGTGTCCCTATGGTTTTGTTCTTATGTGCTCACTTGTAGGACATGCCAAAAGTGCTACAACCCAACTTTGTGTTGGATGTAGAAACCACTGAACTATTCATCCAGGCTGGCCTCCAGGACAGAGTCATTCAAGTGAGTTGGGTGAACTATAACTTAATAGCCTGTTTATATAAAGTAGAGAAATGAACAAGACAACTAAAAATACGCCATCACTAGTGTGCAGTGTGACTTTAAGGAAACACTCATTCCAAAATTTAATAAGGCTATATACTTTAACACAGCTTTCTTTCTTCTTTCTGTAGGTCTTTCAAGGATTGGTTTACATGGATTTCAATAGAGAACTGATGGAAAGCAGAAAATATGGTGAGCCAACCATTACCAAAGTATATGTAGTCATATAATTTGTGTTACTCTCTGTAGGCAAGTATGAGAATATGGACATGTCTAATCTTCCTCCGTTATGGCTAGCATATCTTGCTGACCCCAGTGATTCAGGTAAAAATGAATCATTGCTAAGTTCCAGGGAACCATATGGTTATATACTTGCTTATTATCTACCGTCTGTCTCTCAGGCAAAATTCATAGCAATGTGAAACAGAGGTGGTTACAAGGTGAGTTGACCCCTCCCATTATGTACCTTGTTGTCTCCAGTCACACTTTCAACTCAAAATTCACGCAAGTGCTTCCCATAGAATGGGGCTTGGTCAAGTGAAGGCTAACTTGACATATTTTTCTTACAGGAGAACAGAAGGTATTAGATGCCATGAAGCATTTTGCTGATCTCACTGACCAAGCCAAGTATGTAAACCTGTACATTGTGTGTGTGTGTGTGTTCATGCTTTCTACAATGCAGATGTATAGTCCTATAACTGTTTAACTCTCTGCTTCATTTCAGATCAGCTATTGAAGAGGGAGACTTTAAGAAGTATGTACCACACACATACACAGCCTTTTCAAATTTCCTTTTTTCTTAGATGACTCGAGATCTTTGAACTTACCTGCATAACTGTGCTTTCTTATTCAGACTGTCAGCCTTGATGGATGAGAATTTCGACACACGTCGCAGTATCTATGGTGACCCTGCTCTAGGAGAGGCCAACCTCCAAATGATAGAAATTGCTCAAAAACATGGCTCTTCTGCAAAGTTCTCTGGAAGTGGAGGAGCAGTTGTAGGACTGTGTCAAGATGAGGAGGCAAAAGTACGCTAATAATAAAAATTATAATAGTATACTTTATGGAGTCACGATACATTTCTCCCATACACCAGGAGTGCAATTACAGCAGTAATTGCACTAGCATGTTATCAAACATGACTTTTAATTAGTAATACCTTCTGTGGTTTTAATAATTGCACTCCCACATATAATTAAAAATCTTGTAAATTAGCCTTGATTTTGCGTTTATCCCTCTGAAAATAAGGCTATTTGCTAATTTTGTGTCTGTTCCTCCATAAAATGATACTATTAGCAGATAACCACACGATTCCTCGTACAATTATGGAATTAATAGCACTCTAGCTGCCACTCGTATGGCCTAATTTTATGGTTCTCGTATGGCCTAATAGCACTCGCTGCGCTCGTGCTATTATTTTGCCATAGCTGGAGTGCTATTAATTCCATAATTGCACTCTGAACCATGTCCATTCACTACTGTTATTATGATAATGTGCTGTTGTTGTGTTGCAGCTGGCTATGATACAAGAGTTGCAAGAAAAAGGATTTGTCTGTTGTAGTATTCAGCCCTATAACCCAGACAGTAATCAATCATAGCCAAAATCTCTTTTTATTTACTTTTTTGTTGTTGTTATGCAGAATGCTTTTTGTTTTCATAATAATTAGGTTATTTTGTTACATGCACAGGGATTGGACTCACATCCACACACTTCAATAGAAATGCTCTCAATTATCTGTATAATCTGTTGGTGTTTTGTTGAATCAATGCCTTCTTTGAAATGATTTTCTAATCTTGTCTTCGCAGCAAGTGAACTCAGGATCAGCTATTTAGGGAATTTCCCCCAACAATGTTTACCTGAGGTCAGGTTGGGGTTCACAGAGTGCAGGAATGGCTGCCTCTGGAGGACGCCCTGACAAGAAGGCAACTAAATCACTTCGTTACACGACCCTCCAAGCTAATTTTGACTTCCTAGCTGCTGAAGTGAAGAAGGCGTTTACAGCACTCTCTAAGAAAGCTTATGAAGGTGATTTGATAGATGAAAACTGCTATGCTGTCATCCTAAACAAGAGTATCACGTTGGACCTAAGGGTTCACCTCCTTTTGGAAGCCATTCTCGACAGGGTTTCTAGTAGTGTTCACTACTTTGAAGTCTTTGTGTCTATCCTTCACAATATACCTATCCTAAGCTCAGCAGCTGACCACCTAACCCAAGCTTATAGTGCTGCCCGCCAACACCGTCGTCTTTCAACTGGCAGCCAGTCGAGTCATTCTAGCCATCACAGTAGCACCGGAGGACCTCCCAAGGTAGCGCCTGACTCTCAAGGAGATGGAGTGTCAGGTTCAACAAATGCACCTTTGGACCCTCAGAAACGTATACCTATTGATTCGGGCATTATCGATGTTCTCACTGACGAGTCAGCTAACATTGAACCAACTGCGGACTACCCTCGACTAGAACCTCATCTTCCATCTCTCCTCAATCCCACCGAAGCTGTTTCCTCAGCTGAGACACATGCAAGCCAGTCATCATTACATGAGTTAGTAGCCAACTCTCCTCGTACCGACTTCCATGGACAACCTTACCCCACCCATTCCACTCCTTCTACTAGCAATGTTAACCCGCCGATTCCAAATCTGGAACTGAACACTACTGATCTTCAACCAGCCACAGCTTCTGTCGAATTAGAAGACAATGGGATTGTTTTTCAAGCATCTGAACCTGAAGGTCATGGGGTTCAGGAGTCTGGCCAGCAAGAGGGTGCTGATGTGATGCTGGTAGATGAAAGTGATCTACTCGCTTCCCGATCAGATTTCGACCTATTTTCAGATGAAAATGTTCAAAGTTTAAAAGAGCATATTGACTACTTGCGTCATGAACTACGTCAGTCCAAATCTGAACTTCAACAGAAAGATGCCAGTATCTGTGACCTTAAGGAGAAGCTAGCTGACCTTGCTGAGAAGATTAATACCCTATTGGTAGAACTGGAGGCAAAGAAGAAGGAAGTTGAAGATATCACTTCAGAAAAGGATGAAGAGATCAGTTCTTTGAGGTCTGTTTGCGAAGCCCAGTCAGTGGAGGTGGAGAGGTTGAAAAATCAAGTTGCTGAGAAAGAAAAAGAGAAGAAGGAACTCTCTAAAGATTATGATGAGAAGGTTTCCCAGCTATCTGAACATCAAGCTACAACTCAAGCGGAAATTGTCCGCATCAAGATGGATTATGAGAAAAAAATAAAGGACCTTAGAGGTACTCTTAAAGAAACAAACATTCAGAGAGAGAACGCTGTTGTCCGATTGGAGCAGATGAAGACCGAGATGGCTCTAAAGGAACTCGAGATGGTCAAGAAATTGTCTACTCAAGAAAAGGAAAAGCACAAACTGGAAATGAGAATACAAGGGCTTACCATTAAACTGAAAGAACAGGAGAAACTATTGCTTCAGAAGGATAAAGAATTAGCTGTAAAAGACAAAGCATTAGCAGAAAAGGAGATGGTACAAATGGAGAAAGAATTGAAACGTCTACGTAGACTTGTCTCAGAAACCTCTCTTGACTCACGGGCATCACTGAGTTCACATCAATCTGGATCCATAGGTTCCATATCTGAATGTGATGAAACTGCAACATACTGGTAGTCCTACTTTTATGTTCATAATATTAATAGAATTTTTTGGGTTATGTAGTGGTCTTCCCTAGGTTGCTTTTTAAAAATATGGAAAAGGACGTTAAAATAATAAGCAATTCAGTCATTAGCTCATTAGCAAACCACAGGATATTGTGTAACAACTAATTAAACAGCTGCTTCCTGAATTCGTGCACGTTGATCAGTCAAAGAAATTTGTACTGAGGCAGTAAGAAAGAGAGAAACTATATCGAGATATACAAGTGGAAGAACAGCTCCTATTTGTAAGTTTCTTAGGATTAAAGAAACTAATCAGCTATAGATCAAACGCTCTTGTACTGTCGCAGATGTTCATAAGTGTGTAGCCAACTAGTCAAAACATTTTGCAAGGGGTGGATGGGTTGTACCGCTGTCGTGCCTTATAGTAGGTAGCTACAGAGCTACAAGTTTGTAAATGTTATCGTCTTCTTGAGAAATTATCTTGACTTTGTAGGTTTGTCTCTAGTTCTGCTTTAATATTTTCTTGTAGGTTTATCCTCTCACTGTGTCAATTTGTACACAAATACACACACGCAGCGAGCAGTTTGAAAGATTTTTTTGCTCCCAAGAACGAAAATGTCAGATTTTGTCAATCTACCCGAGATAACCATCTCCAAGGACCTAATAGAGCGCATTCAGTTCTCAGTGTCAAGTAGAAACGCCGAGGCGAAAGTGAGTGAGTGTGCTGCGCACATTTTTGCATCAAGATACGCAGATGAACCACACGATATCAGTTGGCAGTATGTAGCCTCTGGAGTAGCTTGTCTACTCAGAAACAGAGAACTCACCAAGAATGGAAGAAAGTACTTCTGGTCAGTCAATTTGTGTCTCTACAATGCCAACTACGGTGTGCTAGTGTGGAAAGGGAAGCTCCAGGCCAACTGTGACTACACAGCTGTAGCTGACAATTTCCACGTGTTTGCACTGGCTGAGGTCGATGTGATAGTAGGACTGATGTTCTCCAATCGCGAGCACGCATGTGAACTCAATACAACGTACACTATGTGGCATCAGGAGAGGATTAGAGACGAGGGACGCAAAGGACCCTCAAGTTCCTCGGGTGGTGGTGGTGGAAATCATACGCCGAAATTCAACAAGGCAATGATTTCAAAACCTTGCAACTTCATGCACATTCAAGGTACCCAGGCGCTGGACGAGTGTCTCGAAATCGAAAAGATCAAATCGGACATCATCGCCGCTTTCTTTGGTCTTGGAACAAAAGCAGGACGATCTGAGACCGAGTTCTCCGATTCCGGTCGTAAATCACACTCCAAAAAGAAGAAAGATATGATAAAGAAACGGTTAGCATTCAAAGAGATCAGAGTCCCCGTAACGTCACTGAGCTCGCCCCCAATCTCCCCTCCCGCGTCCTCTCCACCCATGGACTCTCGTTTCCTCATCGAACAACAAAACAGCATCCCCGTTTTCAACGTTGAACCAGGGGTCCGATCCAGTGGCGAGTTTGTTGAGAGTCACCATAGTAACGGTGATGTTTTTGTCCCCCCACCTCAAGTCCAAGAAGTACCAGTCTATGACCAACAGCCACCACCAGCTTACGATAATTTCCAACCCCAAGTTCCCCAACAACCAGAGGTGAACAACTATCACCAAGAACAGCAAGAGTTTGTCCCGGAAATGGTACCAATGGAAGAACAGCCCGTTCAAGATTTAGTCCAAGACGTTCCCACGGACCATTCACTATCATCACCGCCACCACCACCCCAGCAGCAGCAACAAGTGCAGTACGAGTTTCAATCGTTTGTTGAGCCTCAACCTGAGAAAAACAACAGTCAGTACCACAGTGACAACTCTGAAGCTTCACTGCCAAGCGATTCTCAGGTGAAATCCGATTTACCGGCATTTGGTGATGAGAATATCAGCTACGACTTGACGCCACCTAGACTGGAGTTTGATTTAGAAAAGGAACTGCTGGAGAGTTTTCAGTCGCCTCTTATGACTGCTAATTGAATCATTTCTCCGTGTGTGTTTGTCTCTTGCCCAGTTTTAAAAGAAAAGTGTGCTTTATTTTTTTTTCATTACATAACCATTGCAACTTTATCTCACACGTTTACTTTCTGTTGTATTTTTGTACATGCAAAACTTTTGTGTTTTTTTTAAAGAATTGTACAGCTTTATGTAACATCTAAATCACATAGGAATAATGTCATACTCACAACAATGTCATACACGTATACATACATGCATCCATAGCTAATCCTTCTCATCTCTCTGTCTCTACACTTATTGTTCTATCATGGCCGTCATCTTGTCCAGCCTCTGGTTTTTGTTTATGGTGAGCTTTGTTTGTTTCGCTTCACTTCTCACAAGGATTGTTAGTGTCCTTTCTTCACTTGTTCGCAGCACCTCGTATGTATGTATATCAATGTTTGCTGTAAATTTATACACTTGCATGTTCACTGATGCAATTAAACTTTAATTCTCTCACTCTTGTTGATTTTCTTCCCCCTCAATCGGCGCTTATACGTGACATGATGTGGTGTGTGTATGTGTGTATAGGTATGTGGTATTCATTGCAATTGGGTGACTATTTCCACTATTTATGTTTGTCTTTCATGCAATCAAGATAGACATTCTTAGAATTTGTTTCCAGTTGGCTAGCTCCTATTGGTTCACCTTAAGTTGACTGACACCATTTGTTCTTCTTTTCTTCTTCCCCCACAAGAGGTGAGTGAGTAACCACCATGCATCATGTGTCTTTCCTGTGGGTCTTCTGTTATGAGATCAGCATTCTCATTATAGACCTGCGTATACATGTGACTGTGTCGTTATTGTTATGTGACGGTATACTATGTGCATTGCTCTATTGTAGGCTGACAATGTGATCTTGAGGCAGGAATCTCAAGCACTTGTATCAATAAAGGCTCATCTTTGCATATCAGGTATGCCATGGGAAAAATGCACATGTGTATAATGTATACTTGTATACAGTATCCATGTGGGTATTTATACATATACACTACGTGAATATTAAGATTGTGCATTTTGTGTGTACATAATTTGTGGGTTACATCATCCTTTGAGCTGGAACTGTTATTGTATCTATGTGCATGTAATGAGATAGTGTTTGTGTTGCTACTGGAGCAGTTATCAGGGTGCATACTTTAATGTTTATGTGGCTGTCTCTTGAGCTTGTGTGTGTGTGTGTGTGTGTGTGTGTGTCAAGTTTTTATAGGCTAATTGTCAGTTACTATATGGGTGGAGGTGACAATAGAGTAGCTAGGGGTCACAGGGAGTCAATGGCAAACAAACTAGATGCATGTGTGTGTGTGTGTGTGTGTGTGTGTGTGTGTGTGTTCACATTAGAGGTTACCTGACGCATTGGTTATGAGAGTCCATGTTTGTAATGTGGTTTATAAGCCTTTGAGAGTTCCTCTCATGCAGTGTAAGCATGTATGTTTCTATGCTCAAAGAATGCTGTTGGCCTATTAAGTTGTGGCATGTATTTAGCCTAGCTTTTTACCAAGGCCCATTGCACAACCATCAGAGCTATGTAGCCAGGTAATTCTCATGCTATGATATAGCACAATGTCATTGTATTGTATTGTAGCTCAATCTCATTCAACCATTGTTGTCGGTTATGGGTGGGGAACAAGTGGGCATGTAATTAATATTCTCCATATACATGTGTGCCGCAATTGGTTATGTGTTATTTCTGTGGTCGTATGTTTTAGGCAGCTAGTTGTCGGTGATCTGCTTTTCTGTATCCCATATTCCGAGTACAAGTCACATGGACCATCTAGTCACTCTATAGTCAATCTATAGAGTTACCTTGTCAATCTGCATGGGTGGAGGTTTGGTGATAGATAATACCTAACACTTTGCATTCAATGGTCGGTCAGCTAGGCTAATATTTATAGTAGCTAGTGCACAGGGAATTTATTTTTCTTTGGGTTTGCAATTTTTGATGAATGGACTCTTTAGACGTACGTTGTATAGGCTGAGACATTGGTGGCAGATGGGCCGAGTGAACTGCCATAGAGTCATTAATTTAAGCACTCGTGGATTATGAGATATTAATGAGTAAAACTGTACACAATTTGGTATGGTATGCAATGAATGATATACATGGCGGTAGTGTTGTATATTTGTGTACTGGCATATGCATGGGTTACAGTAGGAACAGTGCATTCAGCTAACTGTCTAAGCTCCATGGACTGCAGAGAGAGTTCAGAAGCATGAAAGAGCAATCTTAAATAAGTGCTAATTACATTGGCTCATTTTCACTTCTTTTCACCTTTGTCAAGATCAAAGCTATTGCTCAAGCTGCTAAGGCAATTATTAGCAAAACCCAAGAAACTCCACTAGTTCTGAGCACCACTCCATTCATGCATACACTTGTGTTCTCCTCAATAAATGCTGTATGACAATGTCTATTGTGATAGTAGATTGTTCAGGATGTTTACTCTTTAGGTAGTGCCCATTGTTTAAAAGTGTTGTTTTTCTATCTACAGATCTAATGAAGCTCTTCAAAAATTATTGGTTGTGCTGCATGTAATTGTATCATTAGGATAACAATAATCAGTGTTTACTTTGTGTTTTTAGAGTTGATTTTTACCCATGTCCTAATTGTAGCTAATGGGTCCACTTCACCAAAGGAAGTCACAGTACTGCCTCAGCTAGTGTACATGTGGAGAGGCAAGTGTTGTCCCTTGAGCTTCCAAGTTTCTCACACAATATTTTCATAGAGAAGCTTCATCTCTCTACCCCTCTTCCTTCCCTTATTCATACTCCCATATTCCCCATTTGCTGAATTTGGCAGCTGTACTCTGTGACCTTGAGACCTCACCAATGATCTGCCAGTGTAGGCTATACAGCTTGCATGAACACACAGCAATTTCCAGTGGGAAAGGCTCGCAATTCAGGATGATGTTGTTGGTGTTTTTGTGTGAGCTATAATGTCTCTGGTGTGCCGAGATCAGCCTGTTGTCTGTTAAGGTCACTTCCTGTGTTGTTGAGTAATATGGTCATGTCCTGCTACTTTACAGTGATGCCCATACAAGGTGTGTATTGCCAAGTGTATTGATGCTACAGACTTGTTCTATGTCCAGTCACACAACTCCAGCTGTTCTCCCATAATAGTAATGTAATGTCCACATCCTCCTTAGGCTCTGGAGTTAATGCTCTTTTTTGGTTTTGTGGACAGAATCAAGTACATCAACTGTAATGCTACTCTGCACTCCTAAATGTTTAGTGTTTTACTGAGAAAATGGTCAATTTGTTGCAATTATACCCACTTGTGTTTTAGTGAGTACCCAGTACCAGATATCTTCTGGACTGCACTGGTGTACCTGTATTGCATGGTCTAGACAACCAGCTAGTCTGTTTCATCTGATAATAAGGTCATGCACTAGTCAATAAGCATTCAAACTGCTGAGGTAATGTGAATTAATGAATAAAAGTACAATGGTTGTTACCCATGACTGTACAACACCAACTATCTGGAACAGAGTGCCTTTTTGTCCTCTGTACTTCCACTTGCTCTTGAACAAAGCTTGGTGGCAGTCTCCTGGAACCCACCTAGACATGGTTACAGCAAAGAGATGGTTGCCTAGCTGTCCTTGTGGTTTACTATAAAATTTATGTCTGCATCAATTTATCAATGATAGTATTGTTTGGTGGACTTGTACTATACATGTCTTGAAAGGAAGTTCTAGGGTGTCCTACAGTACTAGTTGTAAAGTTAAAGTGCCTCTCTTGAAAATTTGGTTAACTGATATCACCCCCATGTATTTCAAGTTGAATTATTATTCTTTGAAGCATAATAATATAATAATAGCAATATAAAAAATTAATAATAATAATGGTAGAGAACATCGATATGTTGCATGCACTCAATCATTATCCTCTTCCACCTCCCATTTTCCCATGCAGCCTGTATGTGTCAATGGCTACCTGTACGAGAATGATCTAAGCTATGCATGTAGCTGGTATGTATTTCGACATTGTGAGCTTGCATGTATAAATGTATGGACATGCACACATATCTGGTGGTGTAAATGTGGTCCATTCACTATATAATTACATCAACGTCTATCAGCTGGTTATCATGCAACGCTAGTATTGTGGTGAGTTCAGTGGTCTCCATATGAAAACAACACAGAGCCATGCATGCACCCAACCATGTTGACTTGAATAATGATAATAATTAATGAAAACACAAAATTAATAGGGGAGTGTACATGTTCACAAAATTAAGTTAAGACTCTACAACACACACTCGATGAAAAAGAAAAGCAGCAAAGTATACACTGAAGTTAGCTTGCACTAACTGTTTAGATTGTTTTTAGCTTCTGCTTGCTTGTTTTAGTGTGTTGAAGAAAACTGTTCCCCTTTCTCTGATACAGTAGTCATGTACAAACACAGAACACACAGAGACACACACCAGTGATACATTCAGCCAGAAAGAGACATATCCATATTGCACAAGTAAGTGATGATGATGAACTGATGATGAAAATGATAAGTGATAATGGTTGCCGGTCGGAGAGAGTACATGTGTTGTGTGTATGATTTGTGCAGTAGGTGATCATCCCTCGCTGGGTGTGTTTTCAGTGGCTTGCTCTGCGGTAGAAGAGGACGTAGGCCTCTTGACTGTAGAACCTCGGTGAGTTGGTCACATCAAGTGGTCCATGCTTGGTGATGCTGTGTGTGTGTGTGTGTGTGTGTGTGTGTGTGTGTGTGTGTGTGGTGAATTAGGTTAACGTGACACACTGTGTGCATGGCAGTGTACATGGCAGTGTACATTTGTATGTCACAATTTCCTACTCAGTGTGTACACTTCCTTGCAAGCGCACACCAAGCTATGACTAAAATGAAATGAATGGACTCCACCAACCACTGCACTTCCCCTCACTGAGACACACACACACACACCCTGGCTTGCTACCAATGGAAGTGAACCACAATAAAATCCTCTAAACATACACACACTACACACACACACACATACAGTTACCAAATATCATGTACTAAAGAGGAAGTGATGTTTCTTTCAAGGTGGATCTACAAGGGACTTCAAGTGCCAAGTCCCATACATACATACTGTGGGGCTTTGAATGGTGAAACTAGATCCACACTATCTCATTACACAAACACTGAGCAATGCCTCTTAACCAAGAGGACAGAACACTATATAACTGTATACTTATTAAGAACAATTCATGGTACAATTCTGTTCTAAATGTGACCTGATTATGTTTCTAAGGTTTGATTTGCATGTAGTTCTAATAACAGTACAACAATAGGTAGTTTCATTTTACAGTACAAAAACACTACCTACACGAAAATGCAACCATAGTAATACAAGCACAATCAATGAACACTCAGTTCATATACATTATATGTGTATGTTTGCGTGAGCATGTACAGTAAGTATAATTATTTGTGTGTATGGGAGAGGCTTGTTCAGCTACATATGGCAATTAATCAAGTGCTAGGCTACTACTACTACATGTATAGTGTAAGCAATGCAAGCATGTTGCATTCGACCGATCAGTCACGGTGGGGGAGATTGAGACAAGCTCACACAAAATCAAAGAACAATAATTGGTAGTATTGTGCCGAAAGTGTAACACAAATAATTGTGGAATGCATACACACGCAATTCAACCGTACACGTATGTTGTCATGTATTCACTATAATATATCACTATAGTACCGTGACTCCCACTCTATGGGTAATCCGACACTCGGGACCTTTAGTTCTGACGTAACCAACTAAACCCTGCCAGCGTATTCACCAGCTGATAATTGTATCAATGATGCGCATTCTTTCAATCAACTACGGTAATAAGGGGGCTCTTTTTCGCACAATGTTGTACGTACGTACATAGGTAGACTGTGAGGCATGCTGCATGTATGTATACAATGTTGGAGGAGGTGTGTAGTTACAACAGTAATGTCAAAACTAAAATGTTTATACTCATGTACAATCTAATATTATAGCATTTTCTATTACCAGTACACTACAATAGACTAATGAGCAATTCTTCAGAAATGAATAGTTACATCACTGTCCTGGCATGGGGGTTAGAATAATGGGCTATATATATAATTCTATAAATAGTATCAAGTGCTATATATACACATACACAAAGAGGGGTAGATGTACTGGCACATTTTGCATGTAGATATAACAGAGGCGTGTATATACTAAGCAGCCTTCTTTGATGTCATATCGTATCCCGGTTTGGTACTTTATGAGGTGGCAGCTAGTGTTCTAGATGGAGAGTAACATGTGCTTGAAATACATAACAGGCCAGTAATGTTTGAACATTTGTGAAGGGGCTACAAGTCCTCATTTGGGACACTGAATGTACAAGTGTACGGTGGTTTTGGAACAAAAATAAAAACACCTGCTTTTGTTTTATGGAAGTTAATAGCATCTGCTGGTGGAGCCACATAAAGAGCAGACCCACCAAACTAGGTATAGTGGTGTACATTCACTAGTTTGAACTATGCATGCATATATACACATCAGTTGAGATTCCACCAGGCTACAATGATAGTCATATGTTTCTTTATAGGGTAAACTTGATTCATCACTTTGTTATGTCCCTAATACAGTACTCAGGGAAATACTGTATGTATGTACAGTGTATTCATCCACCCATCCCATAGTTTATCAGGGGAGGGAGAGAACTGGAGAGCTGTTGAGCTGTTGCTAGGCAATATAAAAACCACAAGATTAAAAACAGTGGTCTCATTATAGTGGCAGGATCTAGCTAACCCAACCACTGGTACTATCTTTCTTGGTTGCCATAGAGTCCAAGGATACAATCACATACTATTTAGTTCATGACATCATTGGTTGAGTTCCTTTAGAACACTGCAACTACACTGTATATCTTGTACTTTTACCACAGAACACTTTAGCTAATGACTCCATTTGCAAGATTGTTAAGCTTTGAAGCTGTGAAAGCCTAGCTACATCTGCAGACTGTGCTTAAAGCAGCCTCTCAAAATAAACATGACATACAAATAAATATCATGTGAAGATACTACATTGTAAATGGTACAAAATCTTCTCTGAAAGGCACAATATGTAGCGTTTAATGGAGAAGCTTCACGAGCCACTTATTGTACAATAACAAGTGTCGATTGCCACTTGGCAACTCGCAGTGTCTAGCTGTGTGGGAGAGCGCTGTTGAACTAATTGTCACTACAATCAGAATCAAAGCCCATAGCAGTGTTATCAACATCTACCCTGTTCAGATAGTGTCCCAGGTAATTTTTTAGAATGTCTTAATAAAGTCAGAGCAAGTGAGCTATTGAGATTGACCAACATAGCCTCAGAGTCTTGAAAGCTCTAAGCAAATATACTTCTACTGAGAAAGACTTTCTAAGCAAGTTAGTGGCCATACCACCTTCCTTCCTGCTTCTATATAGGGTTGCTAAGAACCTGAGGCTAGGTCACTTAACCTAAAAACACAGCTCTAAGCACAACAAGACCACAAGTGCACAGGAGTGAAAGCAATATAAACAGGATAAAAAAACAATTGTAACCACTACTATACTATAGCCAACTCTCCATTGTAATACAACCATCATTAATAGTATTATTGTTATTTGGTGCCCTCACCTGGAGTCGTTGCAGGTGTACCACTCTCCAGTGGTGAAGTGCTTCACCCAGGCCGTGTAGTGACCAAATGAGAGAGAACCCATGTGGTTGGAGACAGCGTACAGCTCATATGGGATTCGCCCAGTGGCAGTTCTAGTTTCCTGAACTATATTGTGTGTTTCAGAACAGTGTATGTGTGTTGCAAACTCTTGATAAATAATTTTTTAATGTAAAGTAATTGTGGTAGTGTGATGTTAGTGTTTGCACGTACCAGCTTCTGGACTGAGAAAACTTCTGACGTTGAGAGTGTTAGGAATGGAGACCTTGGTGTCAAGTTTAGCTCGGTTGAGGTAAGTGAAGCGTTTCAGCACTGTGTGCATGTAGAGAGAGAGAGAGAGAGAGAGAGAGAGAGAGAGAGAGAGGGTCATGCATGGAGAGACACATACTACAATCTATTTGTAGTCTAATCCAAGATCACACTGAAGGACTGAGAAAAGTTTGTAAAGGGAACATCTTGACTAATTTCAGAAACACTCATTGCGGTGCTATGTCATGCCATATACTCAAAAATACTACACACACAGAGGCAAAAAAACCCACACACATACAAATGCACAACAAAGCATGACATGAACATGTACACATGTAATCAAATCAGCAAACCAAAGCCCAAGGCATGCTGAATCAAACAAAAACCTATCAGAGTTACATGCAACACACATGTTAACAATACTGTTTTCAAACACACCCCAACTCCCCCACACACAACGGACTCTAAACCATACTTGTACCGTGTATGGAAAACAAACACACAGCCACCATGTAATGCTGGCTAACAAGATTAGCTGCCCAGGGTACACACATTGTACAAGGCTGTACCATGCATGTGGGCACATAACAGGGTATCAGTATACACTGTCTTCACCAGGAATAGGGTTTTAAACCCATCTACTGTAGTGTAGGTAGGAAGGTTAGTTAGCAGAGGGTCAGAGGAGGTCATTGTGTAGATAATGAGAGGCAGCAAGATGTCTTACAAGTTCAATGTACACTTCAGCTTACAACATCTACTATCCTACCACTATTGTATGCTAGTATGATAACATTATGTAGTAAAAATTGGAAACTTGGTAGGCATCAAAACGTCTGCGTTCCTTAAAAAAACTCGGAAAATTTTGGCGGTTCTAAAATGGTCACGTATAATATTATTCCACAAAAGTTTCCCACCATAAGCAATAGTGTACATACTGTAGAACTCTTTACTCAAAACCTAATATCTTATTGGATATACACAATGGTAGGTCCACCTAACACCGCACATGACATGAGGCCCTATAGGCTATGACAAATACTGATGTGGAAGATCTAATTACAAGAGGGGACTGAGGTTGGTCGTTTTGAAGGATTTGAGGCATGCAGTGTCACCTATCACTTCACCGTATCAAATGACCCGACAGTAATTATAGGATATTGTAGGATACCATTCTATCAGGTCTACAATAACAGTATACACAACTAAAACAACACCATAGCTTTTATGTGTGTTGATGAGAACTCATTAAACCATCCACAGACTTTTCCTGAAGATATTATACATGTGCTCATATTGCATGTACTGAAACTTATAATACCCAATAATATTAGCATTAAGACTAACAGGCTAAGTCACATTGTCTTGCATTATTATCTATGGTTGCATGTATCTAGATCCCTTTCTTGTCAAGGTGAAGTATAATCTAGATCTTGATGGAGCTGGGGAAGACCAGAGATACAATGCCATGTTGTATACAAGGCATGTAGTACTGACGCAATACTGTATAAGGTGCTGTATCATTACAATGTTGACCTGTAGCTAGTCAACACAGTACACTGTAAATGGACTTGTATTTGTTGCAACAGAGGATGTGAGTACATGACTGACTGTGTAACAGTGCACAATTGCAAATAGTGACTTTTACATTTGACGACCTTTACCAAAACCAAATCATCCCAGCTATGTACAACACCCTAGTTCATACATACACTTACCTAGCACCAAAACAGGTGGTAGCTTGTGTAGCATCATCTTCTTAATACACGGTTGAGGTGTCTTACATTTGCTACAAATCTGTAATTGATATCATAAAGAAATAATATCAAGAGCTCTTATGATCCGATCCTATGCTATAAGTATACTATTTAATACTTACAGGCATTTCATTGCCATCCAAGACTTCCTCAGTGCAAAACCGCGAGAAGCAACTCTCCAGGTCAGTGACTGTCACGGTTTGACCAAACACAGGAGTAGTCACCTTCATTTTCTACACAAAACACAAAATTATTCGCAGTGATATCAACCTTCAGTGGATATAACTCTCAAATATTCAACCGTCTTAAGAATAATTTATGACGATACACACCTTAGGGAAAGGTAGAGCAATGTCCCAGAAGGGGTCAAAGGTGACAGAGGTCCATTCACACTTGCTGCAGGTGAGTTGGCTCATGAGTTGTCCCATGAAGACACTGGAGACGGGGGACTTCTCTATGTGGGTCATCCACGACCACATCTTCTCACCCTTCTCAGTGGGGCTGCACGGGACAAGACAGACATTATCATAAAGCCCGTGATTATCATGCAAGCAAGAATGTAAAAAAAATTTGCGCACTAAAATGCAGTAATGCAATGTATCAGACATGTAGTTAGAAAATTTTTCTAATTCTGCGTCAACGTTTTGCATCATGGCTGCGTTACCCAGTTTAAAGTACTAAAAGGCGGGTCAATGCTTCATATTGTACACCATGCATGTAGGCCTTATTGTAAACTCTTGATACAAGTAACAGCTTATACCGTAAATTGTGAAAATTTTGTAGTCGCTAAATTTTCGTAGTCTCTGCGAACTACGAAAATTAAATGCACGAAAAGTTGCAAAATTGCAAGTACTCAAGCACACATACACACAGAGAGAAAGGCACACCAAAGGTATCAATCTTATGTGCTGTAACTCACCTCAAGCCCCCTACGTTGGGTGGAGGAATGAAGCTGTTAAGCTTCATCTCATCGTTGAGGCTGCTCACAAAGAACCTCATGAACTCTTGAGCATCGTGCTGATAGCTGCCAGAGAATTGGTCCAGGTATTGGTTCACACTGCTCTTGAGACACCGAGGAGAAATTGTAGGATAGCAACGGGAATTCCTGTTCACCAGGCGTCTCAGAGGACTGGTCCTGGGAGAGGCACTGGAGTACCACATGTTCTGAAGGAGCTTTACAAAAGCTGAATGGAGAGTTTACAACATCTACTACCATACTACTATTGTATGCTAGTATGATAACATTATGTAGTAAAAATTGGAAACTTGGTAGGCATCAAAACGTCTGCGTTCCTTAAAAAAACTCGGAAAATTTTGCCGGTTCTAAAATGGTCACGTATAATATTATTCCATGAAAGTTTCCCACCATAAGCAATAGTGTACATATTGTAGAGCTCCTTACTCAAAACCTAATATCTTATTGGGTATACACAATGGTAGGTCCACCTAACACCGCACATGAGATGATGCCCTATAGGCTATGATGTGGAAGATCTAATTACAAGAGGGGACTGAGGTTGGTCGTTTTGAAGGATTTGAGGCATGCAGTGTCACCTATCACTTCACCGTATCAAATGACCCGACAGTAATTATAGGATATTATAGGATACCATTCTATCAGGTCTACAATAACAGCGTACACAACTAGATCAACACCATAGCTTTTATGTGTGTTGATGAGAACTCATTAAACTGTCCACAGACTTTTCCTGAAGATATTGTACATGTGCTCATAATATTATTACATGTACTGAAACTCATAATACCCAATAATATTGATTTTATAAGCATTAAGACTAACAGGCTAATTCACATTGTCTTGCACTATTGCCTATGGTTGTGTGTATATAGATCCCTTTCTTGTCAAGTTGAAGTATAATCTAGATCTTGATGGGAAAGACCAGAGATACAATGCCATGTTGTATACAAGGCATGTAGTACTGACGCAAGACTGTATAAGGTGCTGTAGCATTACAATGTTGACCTGTAGCTAGTCAACACAGTACACTGTAAATGGACTTGTATTTGTTGCAACAGAGGATGTGAGTACATGACTGACTGTGTAACAGTGCACAATTGCAAATAGTGACTTTTACAGCTGACGACCTTTACCAGAAAACCCAAAGCCTCCTAGCTACAACACCCTACATATGTAGTTCATACATACACTTACCTAACACCAAAACAGGTGGTAGCTTGTGTAGCATCATCTTCTTAATACACGGTTGAGGCGTCTTGCATTTGCTACAAATCTGTAATTGATATTATAAAAATATACTGTATAGCGGGAATTTTTCATTAGGGAAAATTTTTGCATTTTCGTCTTGAAGAGAAATTCACGGGGAAAATTTTCGTGGATTGCGCCTCAACATTACGTGACAACCTCGTATCTTACAAATTTCGTGGGGAAGTTTCGCAGAAAGCTGCAAAACTGCAAAATTCGCAAAAATCCGCCCCCATGAAAATTTCCCGCTATACGGTAATATCAAGAGCTCTTATGATCTAATGCTAAGTATACTATTTAATACTTACAGGCATTTCATTGCCATCCAAGACTTCTTCAGTGCAGAACCGTGAGAAGCAGCTCTCCAGGTCAGTGACCGTCACGGTTTGGCCAAACACAGGAGTAGTCACCTTCATTTTCTACACAAAACACAAAATTATTCGCAGTGATATCAACCTTCAGTGGATATCCCTCTCAAATATTCAACCGTCTTGAGAATAATTTATGACGATACACACCTTAGGGAAAGGTAGAGCAATGTCCCAGAAGGGGTCAAAGGTGACAGAGGTCCATTTACAATTGCTGCAAGTGAGTTTGCTCATGAGTTGTCCCATGAAGACACTGGAGACGGGGGACTTCTCTATGTGGGTCATCCACGACCACATCTTCTCACCCTTCTCAGTGGGGCTGCACGAGACAAGACAGACATTATCATAAAGTCCGTGATTATCATGCAAGCAAGAATGTAAAAAAATTTCACACGCTAAAACGCAGTAATGCAATGTATCAAACATGTACTTAGAAAATTTTTCTAATTCTGCGTCAACGTTTTGCATCATGGCTGCGTTACCCAGTTTAAAGTAGTAAAAGGCGGGTCAATGCTCCATATTGTACACCATGCATGCAGGCCTTATTGTAAACTCTTGATACAAGTAACAGCTTATATAATGTCAAAAATAAGTGTTGATGATCCTAACATTCATGTACAAATCTTGGCTCTTCAAAATTAAAACTGAGCACTCAAGCAAATACATACACACAGAGAGAAAGACACACCAAAGGTATCAATTTTATGTGCTGTAACTCACCTCAAGCCCCCTACGTTGGGTGGAGGAATGAAGCTGTTAAGCTTCATCTCATCGTTGAGGCTGCTCACAAAGAACCTCATGAACTCTTGAGCATCGTGCTGATAGCTGCCAGAGAATTGGTCCAGGTATTGGTTCACACTGCTCTTGAGGCACCGGGGAGAAATTGTAGGATAGCAACGGGAATTCCTGTTCACCAGGCGTCTCAGAGGACTGGTTCTGGGAGAGGCACTGGAGTACCACATGTTCTGAAGGAGCTTTACAAAAGCTGAATGGAGGGGGGAAGGGAGAGAGAGAGAGAGAGAGAGAGAGAGAGAGAGAGAGAGAACATGATTACATTACTGTAATATAATTAAACCACAAACACATCACCATTAATTTTAAGTGTATAAATTGAACATTATTCAGCGTATAAAAAAACACAGACCCTAAGAGCTACAACAGGGTATTCATTCACTCATACCTTTTGTGACTCCACTCAACTTTGTGTAGTCGGCATCTAGGAAGCGGTGAGTGAGCTCAACAGTGTGACTCAAACACTGGATCATGGAGTTCATGTAGCAGGTGTTGCCTACATTGTAGAGGCCAACCATACCTCCATCACACACAGTCAGAGCTGATGTAACCTTCTCTTTGCATTCTGTGTGAGTGAGTGCAAAATTACCATACAATAAACTAATGTGTTCTGTAAGGGATCCTAATGTAGGGGTCACTAACCAACTCCCAACAGACTCCTCAGTTTGACAACACGTTTCAACCTCTCTTCTTCTTTCTTTTTCTCCTCCTCCTCTTTCTTCTGCTTCTCCTCCTCTTTCTTCTTTGCTTCCTCCTTCTTTCTTTCCTTTTCTTCTTCCTCCCTTGACTTAGCTAGTACAGCTCTCTCCTTCGTATCAACACCACTCACGGGGCTCTGTTGCTCACGTGCTGTGGTAGGGTGTATCTTCCTCGCAGTCGTAGACACTGGGCTAGTGCCTCGTGCAAGTGAAGAGCTCCTATCTCGTCCTGATGTATTCCCTCTGTCTGTAGACACAGCAGTAGGAGCAGTGGGGTTACTGTGACCTGACTGACCCTTGGCGGTCCCAGAAGAACTAGTAACAACAGCAGAAGACACGCCCGAGCTCTTCACATTGTCTTTTAGTCGACGATAAGATGCCTTGGAGGAAGTGTTAGCATCCGTAGTTGAGGAGTCCATTGGAGTTTGAACATCGGAGGAGGCATAACTGTTTCTCCGGCTTGAGGTGGAGTCAGAGGATGGATGCCATGCCATGCAATCAGTAACTGAGGAGCCTCCGCTATTCCTCACTGAAATGTGTGAGTTGCTTCTTCTTAGTGCACCATACTTGTTGGCGTAGGAAGAGTGTGAGCTGGAGGCTGCAACACCAGTTGGAGTAGTAACCACTGGTTCTTTCTCAGAAGCAGCTAGTTTGCTTCTAGAAGAGTAAGTTCCCCTCTTGGCCTCGTCTTCACGCTCTTTCTGTTCCCTTCTCCTCTGTCGAGGAGTAGCACTACCTGCAGGCAACTCTTTCTTTGAGCTTTCACGGTGCGATGTTGATGTCACCTGTCCACCTCTGTAGGAGGTTGTACCCACCATACCTTGTTGGTGGTGGTATCTATGGCTGCTCTTTCTGCCTTGGTCATCTCTACCAATCACCTTGGAGATGCTCTCACCTTTACGGTTCAACCGAGAGCTACAGATCTCTGAGTATTCGTAACGTGGAGGGTCTATCGAAGGGGATTGAACGGGAGACACAGAGGGCGAGCGGACATGGGGTGGGACTGTTTTCCCTCTCTTCTCGAGGAGAGATCTTCCGGAGAAGGAGTTGGAACGAGTCATACCAATCCTAGGACTGAGAGGAGGAGAGGCGGGTCTCGACTGGTGACGACGAGGGACAGCAGGGGTCTGGTTGGTCGAGGAGACAGAGCCATGGGAACGAACGGGAGACTGGGACACAGGCCTTCTTCGAGTGGTGGTTGGAGTACCTGAATGACAGAACACAAAAAAAACAAAAAAAAAACAAACAAACTTGGATGTAACTGAAGCACCTGTGCAGGTATCATATACATGTACATAGCTCTACATTTTTGAACTACAGAACACCTGTCTTTGTTGCTTAGGAATAATTTTTGTGCTAAACTTTAATGAATAATGATTTCTGACAACTGAATACTAATGAATGTCATGTACTCGTAAGCTAAACACTCCCATACTGTGCATGATGTGGATCACATCTGATCATGCTAACAAGTACTTTGACAGGTACTAACAACTGTAATCAGGTCATAATCAGTGCTCACTATCAACACACATAAATATGCACATACCTGCAGTGCTACCAGTGCTTTTCCTAGGAGTTCTAGATCTAGAAACATGAGATGATGTCCCAGCTGCAGAAACATATACAAACATACAAGAAAAATGCATTTATTGGTGTGTGAGTATAAGATGAGTAGAAGTATATGCCTGAATGCTTCACATCCATACTACTATACTATCTTCATTTAAAGCTCACCATCTGTTCGTGATACCACCGTGTAGAGTGTAGCTCTATCAACATGAGGTTTGTAATCCCTCGGAGACTTCACTGAGGGTGAAGTCATGTGGATTTTGTCCGGAAGGAGAGAGCTGGGTTGTTGTGGGTGGTGACGTACAGAACAGAAGGACCCACTGCTTCCAGAATCACCTACAAGAGAACACACACACACATTACATTGAATTCACAATTTGAGCCGACTAAATATAGTACTTGTAGATAACACACACACAAACACATACACACACTACATTCATGCTGTACCTGCTGTGCTGTGTACCCCAGCCTTCATGGGCCCTCGTGAAGTATGTTGGCCATGGAGACCATAGCTAGTCTTTGACCCAGAGGTTGACGATACACCACGTCTGACACCAGCAATGTTATTATTGGTGTTGGAGTTGAGTGCCATGAGGCGAGCTTGTTCCTCAAGAACTGAGTTGGATATCTTTTTGTTTCCTTCCTGGTCGGAACTAGGGATGGGGTTCTCTCCCCCTTGCCCTAATCGCTCTTGCTTCAAAAGTTCTTTCTCCAAACGCTCTTTTTCTTTCTCCAACTCCTTGACCTTTTCTTTCTTAGCTTTTCGCTTCTTTCTTCTGGTGCTAAGCTTCTTCTTGATGTTGAAAGGATTGATCAAGACCTTCTTGACCGCGTTGCGGGTCTTCTTGGCAGCTTTTCTGCCCCAAGACTTTAGCTTTTTATTGGATTCCTTCTTTTTGTCAGTAAATCCAATGGGAGTGACTATTGAAGTGGTAGCAATGGACGGTGGAAATAGCCTCAACATAATTTGAGGAGAAAATTTAATATAGTTGATCCCTAAAGAGACAGAGGACAGAGGACAGTGGCATTGAGAGAGATGAGTAGCTGTAGCACACCCTAGTACATGATTAGCACATACAATTAAAATGGTTCCTTTTGATAACAGCAAACACACAGTGACCCTGACAGTTGAATTGTCCTAGAAAATCGACAAAAACAGAATGTAAAATCAGTGTATCATGTACAACTTCAAGAGACCATTTTGGCCCGTATTTTGACTGAGTAAAAATGTAAAATGGACATTGGACCAATAAGCAAGTGTACAGCTAAAAGTTGAGTTCAGTGGACCCAAAATAAAGTTTACTCACAACTGACAGTCTGTGTTCTCAAGAGTCAATTGCAGCAATTCTGAATCGCCCTTATGTAGAACTGTAACACGTTCAGGGAGTGAAACGTTTCAATACAGTGCACAATGAATATCTTCAAGTGACAACTTAGCAAGTCAGCTCCAGCTACACTGGCTTTTATACTGAGCTCTGACAAGTGAGTGGTGGTTTGACCCGCGTAACCATTGTGTTTATTGCGGAGGCGTAGTTTCCATAGCAATTGCCAAGTAGCACGTGAGTCATATAATTTGCGCGCTAGCAAGGTCGCGAAATGAAGCTGCCACTTCTCGCGCATGTGTACGTGTCAGGCCTGCGAGACTAGCGCCGCACTGGTTCAGCAAAGGTGGTTCTAATAGCCTCATTTCCAGATTCTTGGACTTGAAAACAGGCTAGTTTATGGCAGTGAATGCTAATGATAACAATAATATTATTTTTCTCTTGCATGTTCCTTGTCTCTATCTCAGTACAAATTGCCAAATTGTCTGTCTGACTGTTCAAGTTTAGTCTAACAAGACTTTATTATAAATTATTATCATATAATTCGGTTTTAATTTATACTTGGGATGTCTGTATATTGCAATGCACAGAACATGTGGGTAGTAAAAAATGATTCATCAGATTTTTGACTGGATTGCATATTGATGCCTGGCACCCAATATATACCCCGGGCCGACTGAGTATTACAGAAATACAATGATGAAATGAAGACTCACAATAATAATTATTATAGTCTTGAACTCTCCAGAGAAAGATAAACTGTACCAAAACTGTCACAGTAAGTAGAACAAGATGATACCCTAGTGGACATGTCAAGACGATCAATCGACGATTGATAGTATCGTGCGTGCAAGGGTATCGGTAGGCGTGGTTTCTAAGGTAACCGCGCCGCACGCATGCGCACATTGGACTTTGAGCAGTTTATAAAGAGCAAGAGCAACATTTTACTGTAACATTACAAAATTAGTTAATTATATTGTTCTAATCACATCAAAACAATTCTGTAAAACTTTTAATGCAAAAAACCTTCAATAAACATGATAACACAGACAAAGTTTAGGTTTCTTGATCCAGCAACATTCACTTTATACTTGTTCGCTGTAGACACCAATGGAAATAAAAACAAAAACATAAACAAAGGTTATGCACCACGCAACAAAAGATATAATACTACTAGTAAAAAATACTTACAAGATATGGAATTTCGAATTGTGAAGCATCTGTTAGCTTGCTGGTCTGCGCTGGTGAGGTGATCTGACCGCAGGACGCCAAACCACATCATAGCATGCCCAGAGTTGGACAGTACCACTCTTAAACGTTTGCACAACCAATCATGAGATCCCATGACATTAGTTAACTTGATCCATGCACTATAGAGCAGGTGTATTAATTATTATGTAAATGAGTCACTTTCGTATATACAGAGCTCAAAAAAGGACACCAATAAAAATAGCTTTACTTTACATAGCCAACAAAGTAACCATTCATAGTAATGGTGGTCAGGTGAAATTGTGGCAATGCCATCCGGGCCATATGTTTTTTACACTCATGATCGATATCATTGTCAGAGTGGTTGCATTCATCCTAATTTCTTCCTACTCATGTTACAAAGTCTGGTGACGTTTGTCTATGGACCAGTAAAAAGCAGTAGTCTCGCGGCTAAGAAAGCAGCTGCATCATGAACTCACACACTGACTGACATGGTACGTCAAAGGACGTCCGGACGCGACGTCGACGGGTACGGATATGATAGCGCGATATATTTTCAAAGGAAATATTCGCGAAGGAGGAGCCTGGGCACGAGGTTAATTTTGTCTAGGGGATGCTTTTTAATTTGGTGATTATGAGTTCTAAAGAGGATCCGGAATGTTTGGAAGAGCCTCCAACAGTGAGGTTGCATCACCCAATTGCAAGGGACCCAAGATCTCCTCAAGGAAAGTGCAAGTACAACATTTTGTCAAGACTACTGTTTCTGTAAGTACACAGTCATTTCTGTGGGTGGTCAGAGTTAGTCTGGGCACCAGACCCTTCCGGGCTATTCCCCACCCCCCTAAAACCTAGCAAGAAAGGGTCTGGTGCCAGACTAGGTCAGAGTAGCCATCAATTATTTAAATGATACTACCGAGTTCCTGGCTGGCACCGTGGCACTTGAAAACACGTACAATCATGCCCACAGTTGTTAGGTATGCCTAGCATGAAATTGTATCTTTTCTTGTAGGTTCAAATCCTAAATCCCCAGTGGGTACCCAGGTGTCAGATTTTTTTTCCCTTGGCAAGTAACTGTCCCCCCACCCTCCCACCCAGTTTCTGTAACAGAAGAAGCCAAATGGTTCCCTTCAATGGTCCAGATTGACTCTAAATAATACATGCACTTCAGTCAGATAATGATATTAGTACAGCAGTCAATATTTGACTCCACAGAATGCGGCAATATCATTGCACCTTGAGAACTGGTAGTCTCGCGTAGCCAGCCCCTCTCTAATATTCGCTCCGCTCGCCCCCGAGACTAGAGAACTGGTTGGTTTGGAAGACGATTGCTTAGGGCTAGTTCCTATCTGAGCTATATATAATAGTAGATCTTAAATTTTTCCCTTTTATTTCCCCTGCATACATACATGCACATAGTTGGATAGAACCACTCATTTGGAAGGGATTTCGTCGTGGTGAACTGAAACATGAAGATCTCTATATTCATCTCAGAGAAATAGACTCCAAAAAGATGCTAAAAACATTCAATAGGTAAAATTATGAATATTATTTCACTGAGGTTTGGCTGCATAACTGAACTAAGTTAGTCTCGCGGGCCATTTGGGATCCCCTGGGACGCTATAAGAATCTGGCCTGCAACTCGGAGACTATGAAATGAACTATCCACGTAGTACTCAGTAATCAGTGATTTATTTCTCCACTGTTGACTGATTCATGCAGCCTGCATGTCAGACTGGAGTGTGATTGTCACACCAGAGAAATACCTTTTTCCATAGAAATTGGTTCTTTGAAGAACAACAGAACAAGAGAGGTCGAAGTTCAAGGCTGTGGCTGGCTGTGGTGAAGTGTATATGGTGGAGAATATTGGTGACTGGACTACTGAATGCTACACATGTATGTGGATCAAATCAAAGATGCATGAGGGGATCACTCCTCATGCAGTCTTTGTCATTGCTATTATAGGTACTTCAATGCTATACTGATTATCGGGATCTAAACACTTATATAGGTAGGACTGGCATTAGTTGGAGCTGTCATTTTAGGAAACCTTATTGACTACTTCAGCATTGAAATACCTAATGAACAAGATACAAAGAATGCCTATCTTTTGGCCACTGGTAAGTGCAGACGCACAGGCATAATTATTGTCAGTATGTTGAATACTATATTCATGAGTTCTGCTCTCCATCCCATGCATTACACCTTTATAGCTCTGGCTATACTGCTATTGTTGTCTATAGTACTAAATTTGCAAGCTGGTTTCACCGCAGAGAAGAATGGAACGATGGCAAGACTCATCCTTACTTCTGCTATCTATCAGAAGGTACAGCAAATTGCGTACTATATATCTGTATAGACATGTGGCATGTGTGAATAAATTAATGTGTGCAGTGCTAATGTCTACAGTAAGTCACTGATGGTATAATTATAGACAGTTAGCAGCCTGATTAGCAATAGTCTCACGAAGCCAGCCCCTTACACTTGCTCCACCCATACCTTTGTGGGACTAGGGACAGGCTCCTATTGTGAGTTAACTTCAGTCAGTTAATGTTGTTCTAAAGTCCATCTGGTTTCGAGTGCTTTCCAATGGTGCTTGAAATTTTGAAATCAGTTGGATATTTAGAAAGTTATTCTAGAGGCATTCTCAACATTCTCCCCTTTCTTTTGATTGCTTTTTCAGCTTCCTATGCCTTACCATTCAAAGTTAGCTATTTTGTCCCATAAGAAAAGCATTATTTCACTCAAACTAGATGGATTTTAATCTGGCGTGCCAGACCCTGATAGGAAGGGTCTGGGATCACACATGTATACATTCCAAGCAGAATAGTAAGAAGTTACATAACTTGGTTGTGTTGTGGTTTGCACTATATATTCACAGTTAACCCAAGGGTATGAATATTCATATAAACATGTCATAATCTGATTGACTGAATCCACAAAATTTCAGATACTTCTCCTCAATGAAGCTGCACTTGGCCAAACATCAATCGGCCATATTGTGAATCTTGCTTCCAATGATGTTCATAAAATGGATCGAGTAAGTAATAGTATGCATTCTTAAGTTTTTAACTAGCGACCAGCCTTAGTGGATTCAGTTTTTACTTCGTTTTTCACTCACATACACATTGACAGGTATGTGTGTATATCCACTTTATATGGATTTTTCCATTCTTCCTTCCTCTTTTTGTCTTCTTGTTGTACCGAGAGGTCGGGTTGAGTGTTTTTGTAGCCATAGGGTTTGTGGTCTTCTTTGTAGCACTGCAATTCATTCTCTCAAAGATATTTTCATGCTTTAGGTATGCTGCATCCTTCCATGGGTGTATACCATATAGCGGGAAATTTTCGTGCGGTTAAAATTTCGTTTCAGGCCTTGAAAACAAGTTTTCGTGGTCTTATTTTCGTTCTGGACCCATGACCCCGCGGCCACGTTTTAAAATTTTCAGATTTTCGTGGGCAAAATTTTCGTTTTCATGCTGTCTGGAACGAAAAGAACGAAATTTTTCCCTCACGAAAATTTCCCGCTATACGGTAACTTATAAGTTTAGCCATGCAAATTAACTCAGTTCATGCACATTGCACATTGACACAAAATATAGTAATAATATTTTATTATATGGTAATTATAGTAGGCTATTAATTTTGTACAAAAATGTATAAAGTTTGTTGGAATAATTATAACTTATGATAATGATATGTATTGCTATATATAGGTTCAAATCATCTGGAATAACAGATATCCGTGTTCGTATCATGAATGAAGTCATAACTGGAATTCGAGTGATCAAAATGTATGCTTGGGAGTATGCCTTCAAGAGAGTTGTCAGCAAAGTGAGGAGGTAATAATGATTCTCAACTTAAAATTTCACTACAAAGTAGACCGTGCACTCATTAAATTTTTAAAACAGGAAGGAGTCTAATCATATCTTGTATGGTGGGACACTTTATTCACTTGCGATGAGTTTTAGTCAAGGTGGAGTTATTTTCTTCATGACAGCTCTCATTTTCTTACATTTTGTTGCAACTGATGGGATTCTGACCCCAAGAAAAGTAGCCACAACCATAGTTCTTCTCAACCAGCTTAATGCCTGTGTTCATTTCATGTCAAAAGGGTTGTTCTTTACTTCTGAGGTTTTGGTTGCACTCGAAAGAATACAGGTTTGTGATAAACTTTGTGTCTAGTCCATGCATGTATATACATTGTACAGGAGTACAGATTGAAAATAGTTTGTACATAACAAAATATGTACCTAATTTGTGTTTATATATGCATACATACACTGCATGTCATCCCAATTATGATGACACTTCTGTAGCATTTTCTTAAGTTCTCTATTCCGGATCCAAGTTTATCCACTGAACAACAAGGTTAATGTTAATGTTAATGTTAATTTGACCACGTGCACATATGGCATTATGNGTTAATGTTAATGTTAATGTTAATTTGACCACGTGCACATATGGCATTATGATTTATTATTATGTTGTCTAGACTTACGTATATAGACTTCTGGTTTTCTTGTTTACTAAGTTGATCAGAATTAATTGTGTGTAATCAATGCATACATACAGGTAATGGATCAAGTGGTCTGTCATCAAAGCTTGTCAATGATACACTACAGAGCAATCCAGTGTGCATTATCCTGGATGGTGTCTCAGCATCATGGACACATAACACATCGTCATACAGATCAAGAGTGCTAAAGGACATCACCATTAACCTCAAGGTAATACACAGATGCTTGTCTTGTGCATAGGCCCAGATAAATTATGCTATTTTTTCTGCCTATTTTTCTTTTGTTTTGTTCCTGAAAGAACACCTATTTTGCTTTCCCGAACTCTATATACCTATTTTGCTTCAATTATGCTAATATAATTCTATGAAAGATGAGTTTCTTGATAAAAAGGAAATTGATTAAACGACAATAGTAGGCCAAATAGACAAAACTATACTCACGGCATTGATTGCCCTTGTACTGTATAGTACCAATTAAGGACATAACAACCATTAGTTTTGCACTCTTGCTGCATGGTATAAAGCAAAACACAAACACTACAAAACTCAAACAAAAGAAAGTAACAGCTAGTCTAGCTACCATAGTGTGTACTGAAGCATTTATAGGCAGTTCAACTTTGTCTTCCAGCCTACTAGTAGTCAAATTGCTCAAATAAACACAATGCCACTCAGTACAGATGCTAGAATAATGATCTTTTATCGAGATGCTAGATTATGCATATTTTTCCAGAAAAATGCTCATTGCTTTCAGCTACCTATTTTGCTCAAAAAAATACCAGCAAAATTTATCTACTAGAGGCCAACTTGTGCATGACAGTAAATTATGCATACATGCCATGCAGCATGTTATTTAAGAGCTATACTTGCAAGCACTCACTTAAATGTCAATTTTGTGGTTACTGGGCCATTAATAATTATTGGTAATGGTTAACTTAGCATCATGTGTTTTTGTTTTTTGTTGTTGTTTTTTTAATTCATGCATATACACAATTGCATTTAGAACAACACTCTTTTGGAAATAATGGGACCTGTTGGTGCAGGAAAGGTACATTATTCATGGTAATGTATGCTTAATGTTTATCTAACTATTATACATTAATTATTATGTAGTCCACACTTCTTCAAGTTCTTCTTAAGGAGCTCAGACCAGTGACTGGCTCAGTCTTTGTTAATGGTAAAGTATCTTATGCCTCACAACAACCATGGATCTTCACTGGTACTCTGAGAGAGAATATTCTCTTTGGAAAGCCTTTCAAAGAAATATTGTACAACAAGATCATCAAGGCTTGCTCACTGACAAAGGTACGCCCATATAGTTGTTTTATAACTAATTTTAAAATATACATGCACATGTGCAGCATACTTTGAAGCATACAAATCTTGGTATACATGTGCATGAACATTGTGTACAGGACATTGAAATGTTGGTAAATGGTGATTTGACACTTGTTGGAGAGAGAGGAGTGACTCTCAGTGGTGGACAGAAGGCTAGAGTCAGCCTAGCCAGAGCAATCTACCACGAGGCAGACATTTATCTACTTGATGACCCCCTCAGTGCTGTGGATGCTCCAGTAGCAAGACACATCTTCTCAGAGTAAGGATTGGTTTGGCTAATTTGAGATATAATTATAACAATTATTGTCCAAAAATGTTCGTATACTTGTAGATGTATCCAAGGACTACTCCAAGATAGCATGGTTGTGCTAGTAACTCACCAAGTGCAGTTTGCTCTACAGGCTGACAAAATTCTTGCTTTGAATAAGGAGGGTGCAGTGGAGTTATATGGTACTCCAGATGAGCTGACTGAGAGAGGTATTGACCTGGCACAACATTTGGGTCTTCTTTCCCAAGAGAGAGAGGACCTGAACGAATTCTGTTATGGAGAAGATCTAGAAAATGAAGAAGAACCACTTGTTCAAGCTGAAAGATGTAAGTTGTGTAATTGTTAATACACTGATTGAAAAGCCATCTGTATAATACGAAGGGAGTGAATCTGCTCTATCTCAGAAGAGACGAAATAGTGATACTGAATCTTCAAGCATTTTTTCAGCTTCATCTGTGATTACTAGCAGTGAACATGAATGTTCCAAGGTAAATTAAGAACAAAGAGTGATAATTGTATTACATCTTACGGTTTAATGTTAGATATGAAGTTGAGTGTTTTTCTGAATGAATCAGAAAGAAAAGTGTTTATATAGACAAACTATAGCTAAGTCAACATTTTATGCATGTATAAATTTAATGACAACCGTTGTAATGCATGCAGACTCAAACTCACTACCAATCTCCACCTGAGGAAGAGAAAGCTCATGGAAGTGTCTCTTTCGCTACATATTATCAGTACTTTAGAGCTGGTGGCAATGTTTTGTTTCTGTTGATGGTGTGTTTCTTATTTGTTGGAACAGAGGTATACAAATATACATGCATGATGGTGTACAGTATATAATATATCCATAAATGTCCAAGCGACGCAAGCGTGCAACATACAATAGTATTATGAAGGTTGAAAAATTGTACTTTCAAATAAGTATGTTCATTATTATTGGTGAACGTATTAACTTCACCTTAGACAGAGAACTTGGAATCTTCCATTCATCGTGTGATCATTTTGGTTACATTACATACAGGGTTGTTTTGTGGTATCTGACTGGTGGCTCTCAAATTGGTAGGCAAATCTTCAGTTAAGTATGATTATTATAGCCCAAACTAGGGTGGTTTAATAAATATTATTATCTTTATAGGGCTGAGTGTACGATAATTGGCAACGATTCGTCTCATTCTGCAACATGTCAACTGTCCACTCATCAAAGGATGGCAATCTATTCTACCTTTGTACCAGCAGCACTCTTGCTGAGTTTTGCTCGTGGAATACTATTCTACTTTGTGTGTATCAACGCTTCACGTGTGCTCCACAATAGAATGTTTAGGTCCATTATAAGAGCTCCAATACTGTTCTTCGACACAAACCCCAGTGGTATGTAAAGTCAGTGTTGGACTTCATACATAGGCTAGTAGGGCTAGGCCATGCATGTGCTGGCACAGTTATAGTTAAAATAGTAATAACCAAAATTTATGATCGTATTGCTTGTGCTATATTATAACTACAGGTCGAATTCTAAACCGTTTCTCTAAAGATGTTGGTTTTCTTGATGACTTCCTTCCTATTATCTTCCTGGAATTTTTTTTGGTATGCAGTTAAATTGTTGTTATCGCTATTATCATGCATAATATCTTCTGTTAGCATTTCACTTATACGACACAATTGTGCATTAAACCTATTTCACTAGCCTTGTTCCCAGGTTCCTCCTTTGCGAGTATTTTCTTCAATATTTTCTCTGCTTCCTTATTTTCGAAGAAAATATTTGCAAAGGAGGAGCCTGGGAATGAGGCTACTATTTTACATCAATAATTATGTAGAGGCTAGTAAGGACAATGGCTGCTTTGGTGACTGTAACTGCTGCTAATGTGTATATGACTCCTTTCACGTGTGCCGTGCTGGGATTGTTCGTTGTTGTGCGGTGGTTTTACCTGAAAACATCTAGAGAAGCCAAGCGACTTGAAGCCATTTGTAAGCTTATATTATACATTGTTATTATACTATAGCTAGCACTGGTCCATAAATTTTCGTGGTAGCAATGGCTTTGTGCATTTTTTTTCTGGGTCAGTAGTGTGCATATTTATATATAGGATCAGCATTTATCAATGATAGTCTGAACCAGACAAGTATACTATCAGATATAAGTCAACAATGAAAATTCTGAATCAAATCTTGACAAGTTAATTTTGATTATGTTATCCTTGCATCTATATTCTATAGCACGAAGCCCAGTCTACTCTCATATTTCTGCTACATTGCAAGGATTGACTACCATTAGAGCATTTGGAAAACAAAAGTTACACAATGCCTTGGAGCAGCTACATTACTATCAAAATAGACACACACAGGTATGCATGTGCACGTGCACACACACACACTCACACCTGCATGCATATTATAATATATAGTTGCATAACTCCTTAAGTGGGGGGCACTTGATGCATGGTCAAGTGCCACACATGCATGTACACTTAAGGGTATAATATTGCACGCAACTAATTGTTTGCCATTGACCCCCTGTGACCCCTAGCTATACTCTATTGTCACCTCCACCCAGCCACTAACTGGCAATTAGCCTATAAAAACTTTACGGGTTGCTAGGCAATGGCAGACACATTCACAAATCTCTGTAACTGCTAGGACTGCATGGCTCTATACTAGCATTTAGTTGTTATTGCCAAAGTCCTAATGCTTAAGTTACTGTATTGTGCTTGCATTGAAAAGTTTAAATAAATTTTTAAAAAAACAACAAAAAACAATGACATGCATATTATTTTATATATTTTATACACATGCAGGGTTGGTATATGAATCTTGTTGTCAATGGATGGCTACACTTGAGAATAGATACAATTGGAGCTTTGTTTGCATCAACTGTAGCTTTTATTTCAATTCCTCTCTCCTCACGTAAGTCTATAGCTATAGCTGACTTGATTCTGAATTAATATGATTCATATGTAAATTTTGTAGAATTAAGTGCTGGATTCATTGGTCTTGGACTAGCTTACAGCATCTCATCATTGCTTAGTGGGCTTCAGCTTTCTGTTAGACAGAGTGGTGAAGTTGAGAATTTTGTAAGTATAATAATAATTATACATATATACAGTAGACTCTCCGAATTGCAGACACTTTGGGACACAGCCCTTTTTCCGTTATTTAGGGTATGTCCTTTATTGGGGTGTTATTGTTGTATACCACCTCTATTTTGTGTTTATTTACTATTTTTAACCTTCTACAATGAAAGGCAGCATCATGAACTATAAAAATTTACTTTTTGTTGAATGATCTGAACTCAGTGGGCTCGACTTCATGTATGATTCGCTTTAGGTCCAGATAAAAGCTTAGCAGCAAGAGTAGTTGCCTGTTGGCTTGCTGCAGTGGCAGTCTCGCTGATCAGCTGACAATTAGCGATGCCACGTTCACAATGACTCAAGCAAATTAAAAGAGCGACCGCCACGCCCACTGTCCACTATTCAGGCTAGGATTTATATAGGGGTTGACTGCTTGGGACGAGCTGCACTGTCCGTTGTCCAGAAATAAGAGGTGGCCGTTATTTGGGTGTTTTCTAAGTACAGAATGTATAGGAAAAGCAGTTGGGACACAGGACTCTGTCCGCTATAGGGTATATGTCCGCTGTTGGGAGTGTCCGTTAATGGAGAGTTTACTGTATGTTGTATCCTATTATAATGATTATGTTTACTGTGCAGTAGTTCTATCATACGTATAGTATAGGAATCAGGGCCAAATGTCCCATAGGCACAATACAAAATGTTTGTCACCAGCAAAACCCTTCCAACTTACTTAGAAGCTCAATCAGACAGATTAGCAATTAACAGCATGTATGCAAAGGCCCAAACTCACAGAAACGTGAATTCCTATGCACTCATAGAGAGCACTGGTCAAAAGGTATACTTAAACATAATTAATTTTGTCTCACTTACTTGAATACGATTTCCATGGAGAGAAACAAAAAACATTGTGCTAGTTTTGACTATACACAATAAGCTATTCATCCACAAACTATAGGATCTTGTTTTGATTCAATCATTTACTGTTTGATGACATGATGTCACACACTCTTTTTCCCCATCCCCCTAAAGTATTATTTTGCCCCCCTAACATACCAGCATCTCCTATACCAGCATTAGTGGGAGAGCGAAGGAAGCCCCTTGGGTGGGTTGCATGCCCGTCAGAGTCAAGGGAAATAAATACAGGAGTGAAATCGTGCCAAGAATGGCACTGATAGGGGGAAGATGCATAAATAAATGAAATCATGCCACAAGGGCACTGATATGTATATTATATGGAAAGGTCCCTGAGTAAGGTAGTAATAATAGGTAATTTGACGGTACCTATAAAAGTGGGAAGTTTTCTGATAACTCAGAGACCCATCAACTCCATGCACCACCACCCACCAAATCAAGTAACTGATACGGTTAGCAGCTTTGAGCTGGTGACGTGTATACTTGGTTCGGCTAAGGGTGCTAACCGAGTCTATGATATAATTGTGAGGATTTGTGTCACAGGGGCACTGAAAGAGGATGATCAGGGGGACGCCCCTGCACATGGATGGAATTTATATGGGTCTAGGGAATGACCATGGGATCTAAATGGAGTCAGAAGATACAGGCCATATAACATACACATGGGTACAGAATTTTTATTTAGTATATTTCTTTCAAAAGTGTTGAATTCAGGTGTAGGACTTTTTTAATATATTGGTTAGTGTTATGCCTTCATGATTATGTATAGATGATCTCTACTGAACGCATCCTGGCCTATATTCAACTGGAATCTGAGGCTTCATTTGAAACTCTTCCTCCAAATCAACCTCCCAAATCCAGCTGGCCTCAAGAAGGAAAGATCATATTTAATGATGTCTCATTCCAGTATTCACTGAACAATCCTCTGGTTCTAAAGAACCTTTCGTTTGTGATATATCCATCAGAGAAAGTGGGTGTTGTTGGAAGAACTGGTGCAGGAAAGTCTTCTCTCATCTCAGCACTATATAGACTAGCAGAGCCTCTTGGAGTGATCACCATCGATGGTGTAGACACCAAAACAGTCGGACTTCATGACCTGAGAAAGAAGATGTCCATCATTCCACAAGATCCAGTCCTGTACAGTGGTACAATGCGGTACAACTTGGATCCCTTTGACGAGTATTCCGATGCAGAACTTTGGGACACACTGGAACAAGTACAACTGAAGAAAGTTGTAGAAGAATTTGCCAGTCATCTCAACAGTGAGGTATCAGAGGCTGGAAGCAACTTCAGTGTGGGTCAGAGGCAGCTGGTGTGCCTTGCTAGAGCTCTATTGAGGAAAAACAAGATACTTGTGTTGGACGAGGCTACAGCCAATGTTGACCAGAAGTAAATACATATGCATAATCACACATTTAATGGAATTCATTCAAATCATGGCTCTTTGTTTTAATTTTCAGAACTGATGAAATTATTCAAGAAACAATTCGTGATGAGTTCTCAGAATGTACTGTCATCACTATTGCTCATCGTCTGAACACCATCATGGACTCGGATAGAATACTGGTATGGACTAATATGGGACCATGCATGCAATATGGACTGACATGCTGCACTACTTTGTGTGTGTGTATGTGTGTGTGTGTGTGTGTGTGTGTGTGTGTGTGTGTGTGTGTGTGTGTGTGTGTGTGTGTGTGTGTGTGTGTGNTAGGTTTTTTTAAGCTGTTCAATTTGGTGGACAAAAGCCCTCCCAAAACCCAATTAACTCTACCCCCAAACTCTACCCCCAAACACACACACGCATGCACACACACACACACACACACGCATGCACACACACACACACACACACACACACACACGCATGCACACACACACACATACACACACACGCACACACACACATACTCACACTCACAAACACACAGACACAGTACGGACATACTCAAAGGTATTCATAGTGATATACATTCACATGCAGGGTTGGTATTTGATTCTTGTTGTCAATGCATGGCTACACTTGAGAATAGATATAATTGGAGCTCTGTTTGCATCAAGCGTAGCTTTTATTTCGATTCCTCTTGCCTCAGGTAAGCCTGTAGCTAGCTGAACTGATTCTAAATTATATTGCTATACTTATGAATATAAATTTTTGTAGAATTAAGTGCTGGGTTTATTGGTCTTGGACTAGCTTACAGCATCTCAATGCTTAGTGGACTCCAGTTTGCTGTTAGACTGAGTGCTGAAGTTGAGAATATTGTAAGTGTGCATATACATGTTGTGTTCTATCATGAAATTATAATTGTTGTATCATACGTAATGGTATATGGTATATGTATAGTAGGAATTGGGGCCAAATGTCCCATAGACACAGAGATATTAATCACCATAAAATTCTAGCAAAACAAAGTTAAGCCTTCAAATTATCTTGCTCAGAAGCTCTGTTAGGCAGACTACCATTACAGAAGTTGCTACATCACTGGTATAAGCGTTGTGTCAGCACAAGATATTAACATGCTTGAAAGCCACTAAATTGGCCAAAAATGCACCAGACATGATCCTACAAATTAGTTTCAGCCAATTTTGTGGCCAAAATTAATTGATTTTTTCTAATTAGATGGTCTAAAAGTGAAAATTTTTCTGAGGAGGCAGAAACTCTTTTGTTCCACCACTTAAAGTACAAGAACTATTTACTCGCAGCCGCTGCCCTCCTTCTAAATGAAGCACTGCAAAAAAGTATCATGTACAAGTAAATAAATTTTTTATGAAAATAAGCAGTGTAGGAATGAGCAGTACTAGTGATGTAAAACGTAGGAAACAAGGCATTTCATCAATTTCAACACATAACTACTTCATTTTATGCCCAACTCTTGCAATCTAACTTGCCTGCTTACTTATAGCCACCAACTGATTGGCATATGAGTTGGGACATTACAGAGCATGATCAAAAATGAAAATGAAATACCGTATAGCCGGAAATATTGACGGGGATTTTAATTTGACGGTTTGACGGTCAAAGTCCAAAATCGTCAAATTTAAATCCGTCAATATTTTGGGCGCCGTATATGAATACATTATGCGCACTCACAAATTGTCAAATGTAAATTCGTCAATATTTTTATTTTACGTTCTGCGGAGCAAACCGTCAAATTTTTTGACCGTCAATATTTCAGGCTATACGGTAGTCATGTGCCAAATGATAACACACCTTGCTGTTTCAGTAATTTGTAGAGCAATGCCTATTTTTTTTTATTTATTTAATTGGTATATTTTAATTATAATTTATAGATGATCTCTACTGAACGTATCATAGCCTATAGTCGACTGGAATCTGAGGCTTCATTTGAAACTCTTCCTCCAAATCAACCTCCCACACCCAGCTGGCCGCATGAAGGAAGGATCACATTTAAAGGCGTCTCTTTCCAGTATTCACTGAACAATCCTCTGGTTCTTAAGAACCTTTCCTTTGTGATACAACCATCGGAGAAAGTGGGTGTTGTTGGAAGAACTGGTGCAGGAAAGTCTTCTCTCATCTCAGCACTATATAGACTAGCAGAGCCTCTTGGAGTGATCACCATCGATGGTATAGACACCAAAACAATTGGACTTCATGAGTTGAGAAAGAAGATGTCCATCATTCCACAAGATCCGGTCCTGTTCAGTGGTACAATGCGTTACAACTTGGATCCCTTTGACGAGTATTCCGATGCACAACTCTGGGATGTACTGGAACAAGTACAATTAAAGGAAGTTGTACAGGAATTTACCAGTCAGCTCAGCAGTGAGGTATCAGAGGCTGGAAGCAACTTCAGTGTGGGTCAGAGGCAGCTGGTATGTCTTGCTAGAGCTCTGTTAAGGAAGAACAAGATACTTGTATTGGACGAGGCTACAGCCAATGTTGACCAAAAGTAAACACATGCATATTATAGTCATGCATTGAACATTCATATCATAGCTTTTTGTTTTAACTTTCAGAACTGATGATATTATTCAGGAAACAATTCGTGAGAAGTTCTCAGAATGTACTGTTATCACTATTGCTCATCGTCTGAACACCATCATGGACTCTGATAGAATACTGGTATGGATTAATATTGCTTCAGTTGGAACTATGGACAGACACGATTCACCACTGTGTGTGTGTGTGTGTGTGTGTGTGTGTGTGTGTGTGTGTGTGTTCCCAATGATGTATAGGTGATGAGTAATGGTCAGGTTCAAGAGTTTGACACACCCTACAATCTCCTTGAAAACAGCAACTCCTTGTTTTACAAGATGGTGGAAAAGACAGGCCCAGCTGCTTCAAGGAAACTACACCAGATGGTGTGGAATCAAGTTTGGAAAGAGACATGTGTTTAGATCTGAAGTCAAATAATGTAACATGTACCCTGGTCCCACAGGGCTCATATTATAATTATTATTTTAGCTATTTAACTAAATTTATCGCTTTCATACATGGAACATGTAAGCTCTAGACTTGTATTTAACTTTTCACTATGTAAATAATTTATTTATTGTCATTCCAACATGCATTTCTGGAGGTGATAATGCCTACACATATATGGCTATATAGCCATTACAAAATGTAGTTCGAGGCCATCGAACTACAGCTATATTATATTATTCTAGTAAATTCAAAACAGGAATAAACCAAATTTAGTGCATGTATATACGTATACGTATGAGACACAGTTAAGACCAAAATCAGATATATATCTTATGGCAGTAGTGGTACTACATTCAAGATTATTGCTTCTTGTATTATTACACCTCACAAGTTATAATAATTATAATAATATTATATAATAATTTGCTGGTTTCAGTGTTTAAGTGTATTATAAAACAATATACATATAATTTATTATTATACTGTGTATTAATAATTATTATCAGAGTAGAATTTTCTAACGCAAAAAACGTTCAACAAATTAAAAACCTGTTCAAAAAGTACAATAATTATTATGACAGCTAGTAGAATAACAATGTTTAGTCTCTTGATCCAGCAAAAAAATTTTTCACTTTGTGCTTGTTCGCTGCATGCAGACAATGAACAACAACAAAGGTCAATGCACAATATATACAGTGAACACTGGGCAGAATACTTACAAGATATGTAATTTTGAAATGTGAAGCATCCGTTAACTTGTTGGTCTGTGCTGGTGAGGTGATCTGACCAGAGGGTAGCACACCAATGTGTGAGCCAGGGGAGCCGGGAGACTCAAAGGTTACATACGAATCAGAGGTCATTGCTGGAATAAAGTCACTTTCAGGACCACCCTGACCCTATACAGAACAGTCACACCACATAATTTGACATAAACCAAATCACTCTGGTCATGCTTTTATGTGGTTAGTTTTTACTTAAAAGAATGCATAAAAAACACAAGAATGCTTTGATATTTTCTCGCACCACTCTGTGATCAAGTGACATCCTTGGGGAGAGAGAGGCTAAGAGCCCTAGCTGTAATGTAATGCTATCGGATCTGTACCATACTTTGTGAATCCAGCACTCAGGGCACTACTCTGACAAGTTTTAGGGAGAACCCTGCATTATTGCTGTGACACTGCTTATCAACTAAACATAAATTTTGGCCATCAACTGTGACCCCATGAAGCATTAGACCTTCCTAATAATTATGCCATAATAGAATCAAATTGCCTACTGTTATAATTATAGAGCCGGAAACAAAAAAAGCTGATGGTTTAGGGGCAGTAGATTGTGAGACTTCTCAGCTACACCATACATAAATAGCTCAATTTTACTTACATAGCCAACAAAGTAACCATTAATGATGGCCAGGTGAAATTGTGGCAATGCCATGTTACGGAGTCTGATGATGTTTGTCTGTGGACCAGCAGAGAGCACCATGAACTCACTGGCCGTCCCCGTCCCTCCCTCACAGTCAGCCACACCATTCTCAAGGACCCTCAGACTCTTTCCATACACCTTGGAGGTGATTCGAACAACATAGCCAGGCTTCAGTAGACTCTAGAGAAACAAAGGAAAAAATATTATACAGGCACAGTTTGTGTATTAGTGTGGCAAATTATACTGACAATGTGTACATGCACATGTGAAGCTTGAAGTTGGTATTGGAACCATGTGACAACATGAAGCATTGAAAGTCAGGTCTACAAACCACTGACTACTGGTATGTACAAACAAAGAGAGTGATGTCATTGTAGCCTCATTCCCAGGCTCCAGGCTCTTCCCTCGCGTATATTTTCTTCAAAGAAAATATATGCGAGAGAGGAGCCTGGGAACGAGGCTAATGTCATTGTGTGTCAGTGTTATCTACCAGTGGGTTATAGACAGCGTTAGCAGTAGTGGTAGCAGCACTGGAGATTTCCTTCGAGATGTCAGTAGCTACACTGTCCACAGCTTTTCCAAGGCTACTCTGTAGAGGATGAGGAGTGTGTGTGTACACATACATACTGTTTAATTTGTGTGGTGCCATGGATGTCGTGCCATTCGTCTAAGAGGAAAAAAAAGTAGCCTTATCCCATCTCTTTTTCCCTCTAACAAGCACGGTACTATAGTGCTGTGCTTTGGACCAATACTTCTCACTTCAAACTTACGAAAAAGTCACCCGCTTGCTGAAAGGGAAAGAAACAACACTTATGATATTGACACACAAACGCAATATACCTGAGCTGACTTACATGTCTCACAGTAGGCTGTCTTACTTTAGACTGAACAACAACGGGTTGCTGTACCACTACAGTATGATGGTGTTGCACAGGAACTTGCTGCTGATAGTTGGGAGGTTGCTGCTGTTGATAGGTCGGAGGGGCGTTCGGCTTGCCATAGTAGCCACCCCCAGAAGGATAGTTGTAAGCCATTAAGACGTTCTAGCTGTGTTCTCAGTCAGTTAACTCAGTCTGATGAAAAATTAGGCGAAGATGTGATAGCTGACTCAACAAATAATTTCAGATGACGTAATAGCAAACTTTATGGTTGCACTTTGAACTTTTGCTCGCTCTGAGCTAGCTGTCGAGGTGGGGCTATAAATCAGTGCGAGCAGTNTGAAGTTAAAACAAACCAAACTGTACATACCGGAGGCAGAGACCAAATTTTGGGAAGCTATTCACATCTTGGACTACAAATTCCTTCTGATTCCAGTGACCTTTGCACTCCTTCGAATCTGGACCTGTCTTGTAAACCTACTGATGGTCTACATTAGAGTCCAAGGAATGCCTCACTGGCTGAGCATCACACTGGTCTACCTCGCAGTAAGTTTCTTTGAAGTATGGTGTTTGTTTTTTTTAGTTATGTGGTGTCTGAAATTTGATCCTACTATATGTGTGCCCACTTCTCACAGGTTCATACATTTTTCCATAGCAACAGGTTAAATCATGCATGGATAATAATCCATGGTTACGACACCACTTCAAGTGTGTGTATTACGTATACTAACATGTGTTCAACTTCAATCTTCGATGGCTGTACTTTTCAACCAATACTTGCAAATACACACATGTACAGAGTATAGGTGACTCAGCCCAAGGCTTTGCTAACAGTATTCTCTTTATCCTACTAACCAAGAGAGTCCGCAAGACCGTCTTCAACCTCAAGTACTGGAAGATCAAGCTCTTCCAACGGAAACGAAGGGACAGCCATGAACACGATCCACTGCTGGACAGTGATGTGTCATCGTGGGGAAAGATAAAGAGATCGGATACTTTCACTCCTAGTCGATTTTCAGACACCTTCTCCGCAAGTTTTAACAGTGTTGACGGTTTGAGGGTTAACTGAGTGAAGTATACAATGTCATGGAGATTTAGTTACAGGAATGCACTTATATTTTTTAATTGTTTGGCTGTTTGTAATTTTTTTTTTAATCAGATCAATAAGGATAGATTTGAACTTTGCGCATAATTAAAATTAATATTGTTGTCATGCATGTGCTCTCCATGTGGATTTACACTCCAAGGTATACACTGCCATTGTTGTGGGCAACAGCACAATCATTATGTATTATCATTGCATGCATGGGCAAAACACTAGCACAACAGATAACAGTGGGGGAAAAAAAACTTGCAAACACATGCACTCATAATCGCTAGTTGTAAAGCAAGTTTAAGCAACCACACAATAATATTATAATTACAATACAGTACAATTCAAATTTTGACTCAGTCCAATAAAATCATGATCAATCAGTGACATGATCTCACCAGCCATTGTGATTGAAATGTTTAACAATGCATACACAACAATAATACTCAGAAAAAGGTGTCTTGAACTCAAAGTAATAAACAATCATTATTGTGGGGGCTATATAACAATTACTAATGTTGCATCATTAAAATTAATCTGAAGGTGTGTCTGTCAATCTCTATCTTCTCCTGCGTGGTGGTGAGCGGCTCCTAGACCTGCTCCTTGATCTCCCCATCCTTTTAGGGGAACGGGATCGACCACGATTGGAACGTGACTTTCGTCCATAGAGAAACCTCCTGCAATTAACAACCACAAAGGTCGCAAGTCGACACACAAAGGTGACAAGTAACCACAAAGTCTTCATAACTAACCTATACATTTACTAGGAAAATACATAAAAAAAGGATAGTTATATACTGCAATCAACTCACTTTAAGTTCCTGGAGATCGGTTTCAAGTGCATAAAGTTGCAGAAACCTCCCCGAGTGCACTCGCTGAAGAGATGAAACGTTAAACACAACCTTAACTTCTGATCTTCAAACATCATCACGCATTCATTAAGTAGATGTGTACATGCATGCCTACTAACAATACGCCTACACACAATGCCCCACCAACTAGTCCAAAGGGAAGGGGGGTATAAGTGGAAAAAGGAGGTTAAACTTGGTGGGCATTAAATAGGAAAAATAGTGCAGGCCTTTGTTAGAAATGGACAGACAAAAAGAACACAATGTAGGCAGTGCACCTTGTTCCCTGGGTAACATCTAACACCTCGCCTCTCTTCTGAGCCTCCTTTAACTTGACCCTGGAGTTACAGGAAGGAGCTGAAAGCTGAGTGCTTGAAATTGGTTCATAAGTATATGTCATGACAAAAAAAAATCAATGCTACAAAGCAACTAGACTTGGACCAGGTATATACTGGTATTGTCAAGCACATGTTACACACATGCATGCTACTTAGGTCTCCAGCTTGTTAGCCCACACTGACACTGAAGAAGCTACATGTATACAAGAAGAGATACTGATAATGGGAGTAAGAGATGGCTGTGTTGTTAGGTGTTTAGAAGTTACCCAGCAAGTGTGTGCATACTGCAGTACAAGAGTACATTAATACCTAAACACTACATGAGTGGTGGGTCGAGGGGAGCATCAACCTCTTTCTCGATTATCTGAACACCTCAGGGCACAAGCTGATTTCCAGCATTCGGAAACTGAATTTGTTCTGGTAACTGAAGCAATAAATTACACTTGTTTTAGCCACTCTAGCAGTAGCCATGATAGATTTACCAGCTCTTTAGTACCTAGTAGATTGTATTTTTCTTCAATCAAACTTGCATAATGGCAACCACGTACGCAACTACATAAGCCTTAAGCTTTAAAAGAGGGCGGGGTCCATTTGGATTTGTTCTAATTAACTGAAATTTGGCCTTTCAGTTCTGTTCGGATAATCGAGTAGTAAGAATCGCCCAGTTATGTACACACATCATTATTTGTACATCCACTCACCCCATTTCATATTGACGACAACAAGCCTCCCTGAAGTCAGTGACCGGAGACAACTCGGCATGAATAGGGAGACAATTGAACCAGCGGTTGTTCAACTCTGTCACAGCCTTCTCAGCATCCTCTTCATAGCGAAACTACATGCAAAAGAAGAGGAGCTTTACTCTAAATCTCATTTTGGTGAAAAAACATTGTAGCAAACTTATGAGTAATCTTAAAAACAAAAAAAAATTATAAAAATTACAAAACAAAATCTAAAATTCTCCTACTTTTTTGTCCCTGAATAGACAGGATTAAGATAGCATATGTACGTACCTTAATGTAGACATTCCCCACAAGATGGTCACCCAAGTTATCACAGACGTTCATCTCCTCTATAGGACCATAAGAGTCTTCACACTCAATGAACACATCCTACATGACAGAAGACGATAACTACTATACACAATTATACAGCACAAGTCATCTCCAGGCTTTCCCTACAGTAATCCTTAGTTATAGCAATTTGTATCATTCCTCCTAAACTGTGCTTCAGCCCATTTCTAAGGCCTTTCTAGTACCCAATTTGACCATCTTTAAACTTAAGCCATTTCATGATATAGAACTACTTACCTCAAAGAAATTGTCGAAATGTTCTTGTTCCTCTTCAGGAGAAACAGCTGGGGTGCATGGTTGAGAAAAAAGAGGCAAAATGATTATCATCATCTCCAAGCAAAAGCTCAAGTAAAGTTGCTATGTACTTACTAGGTTGTCCTCCAGGGTTCTGTGTTTGGTTGTTGGGATTTAGGTACATATTTTGCAGGAGGATAGTCTGTATTATGAAGAGAGCACACACATATAGCCAAGTTAAGCATGGGAGCTAGATACAATCGGTTGATTGACGCAAAATTTAGGACAACAAATTTTGATGATTATAACTCACCTGACTGAAAGTAGGCTTATTATGCAGCCTCGAGCAACGGTCACCATGGCGACAGGCACCAATTTTGAAGTAGAAAGAACAGTTGACCCTATGGCCAAAACAAAATTGTTGTGTCCACCATAAAATAATATATCAGTTTTTTACACCTAAACCCTTGCACATAAACCTTACTCACTTGTCTTTTTCTGTTCCAAAGATAGATGCAAGATATTCAGCCATCTCACCGTCAGACGCAGAGTCGAAAACGAGTGAGACGTGCCCAAAACGTTTCAAAACGTTTTCAAAACGACAGAAGTGCCACTGACCACGTTTTAGTTCTAAATAGCGCACACCATGTCAAAACGTTTAAACTCCACCCCTTCAATAGATTCCACTGGCAGATTCAGATTCCAGATTCATGGAGCTTCAATCATAGATATGGTAATAATGTTATCTATGCTTCATAAAAAAAATCAATACAAAACTATAACATTAACAACAATAAAAAATTGAGAATGTGAAATATAACGGCATGCTACTGGATGAAACTAAAAACAATTACATGTCTACTCTTTCTTGACTACAACATACAATGTATCAGGAGGTGGTGATGACCAGTCTGAGATCGGCTCACCAGTAGCAGTCTCTGCACTGATGGGACGATAGCCTGTAGTGTGTGTGTGTGTGTGTGTGTGTGTGTGTGTGTGTGTGTNTGTGTGTGTGTGTGCGTGTGTGAGTGTGTGTGTGTGTAAAGTATGAACAAGTAATGCTTAAAAGGGTGTTTGTATCTATACCTATTGAGCTAGACCGGCCCTTTTTTCTACCCCTGATCAGCATAATCCAATCAGTGATATCTTGGGGGTCTACATGTAAGCATGTAAGCTCAATACCATGTGTGCAGTGGTAGTTGAGACTTTCTGAGACAAAGAGGTTTTACAAATAACATGACATGAAAGGTAGCTGCTAATAACAACTAACTCTAGTATTACCTTTGCATCATGTATCAAATCTACACAAGTCTACAGTAACTACCAGTAGGGTACACATGGTGCAAATCCTTTCTAAGTGTGCATGCCTGGCACACCTGTCAAGGGTTGTCAGCTTTGAAAATACAATTCAGTTCATTTTGGGTTGGCGTCTAGGAAACAAGCTGGAAGCAAAAATCTATTTTATAGGACAGTTTTACATCCACAGGTAGCAAAATTGATAGTTATCAAGCTATTCAGAGTAGATTTGAAGTAAAAAGAAGCTTTAACATAGCCTTGGATCATCAACAAATTCAGTTGATTTGTATTGGTATCCAGGGAAGCAGAAATTTGATCTATAAAGAGAATATGTGCAGTACAACCTATAAGGTAAGCGTGTACATGAAGTTCTTTCATGCATATTTGAAGCTAGAGCAACTTTTCATAATTAATTTTATTAAACATTACTACCACCACCACTTTCATATCATGTGTGGGTATACCTATTTATTGTCATCATATTATTCTAATTCCTGTGGGTATGGACATGCAGTCTTCAAACTAATGGAGTTTTAAAAATAGCTATTAGGCTACTATTCGTTAAAAATTAGTTAGAGAATGAGATTTAACTCGTGCATGGAACTCACCATTATGCCATTATTTTCTACTGCGCATGCGCACATCATGAGCCGGCTACGTTTGAGTCGACTTCGAGATGTTGAACTTCACGGTGTACAACAAAAGTAGGTCCAAAATGCTAGTCCATTGGCAAATTCAACCTAAAACTAAAGTTCAAACTAATTTTCAACAAATAGTGGCCTTATTGGTTATTGTCTAATATTGGCAGCTGTCAGGTTTTGAAGTAGCTGTATACTTTGCTCAGAATGATTATCATCCCATTGCTAGATGTAGAAATATTGATGGTTTTATTGATACCCTCACTCAAGCTTTATATCCTTCACAGTTCTACTATAGCACTGCTGTTAGCGAGGGGTTGGCCTATGGGCATATGCTTTCTCCACTGAGATAATTACAAAATTTGACTCATTATATCGTTACAATAGCTATAGGTAAAGCCCCAAGTTTGCATTATTTGCTTTGCCACCTATAGTAGCCTTGCATAAACAGTGGATGAGACAAAAACTGACCCAACAATTACATGGAGCCCACATAGCAACACACACACACATTTACCTTCTGGTTGGCCTGGAAGACCTTTCATGATAAACTCAATGGTTGCTACATTTGCACTGATGGTGGCAATGACTTCAGTACTTCCCTCAGGTGTGTAGTGAATCTTAACCTGAAACCAAGAGAAACAGACAGATATAAGTTATTCTAAATAGATTTTTCTTACAAACTTTGCCTTACCCTAGGCATGGCTACTGAGCATCATATAGAATCAATTTGTAGGCGTGGTCATGGGTTGGGCATATCGCGCGCGCATTGTCATTGTTTGCTCGTAACGGTATTGCACTAGTCTCGCTACACAACCACGTCGCGTAGAATAAAATGCACATATCATTGTGCAATACTAGTCTCGTTAGCCAGACTCTCCCATTTGGCTAGCGAGACTAGTATTGCACATGTGCATTTTATTCTACGCGACGTGGTTGTGTGTCCGTCCCGCGCCTGAACGTTCGGACGTTCACTAACAGTTACACAGGCGGGTCGTTTCAATAATGATAGTCTGTTGAATATGAAACTGGCATATGATCAACATAATCTTGAGCCTTACACTAGCTACAGCTCCATGGAGACGGTACATAATAATGTAAATCAGTAAGATTTAGTGTTTATTAACACAAGAATAAAATGGAAGTTTAGTGTGTAGCTGCTAAGCAAGACAAAGGAGCAATTATTAGTACTGACAGAGCTTTCTGGATGCCTATGAACCATCTCTTGTTCCCTTGAAAACGGTACATTTCAGGCTTGAAGTGAGCAACTGAACTCTATATTCATAGCAACCATCAATGTTAGAGAAAAAATAATCAGTCAATTGTACTTTATTGTTCAATAATTATGCTATTACTATTCTTAGTAAAGTTAAGAGCAATTAGGGTGAAAATGACACCTGATAATCGACCTCCTCCAGTAAAATGTTAAATATAATTATATATAGCTCCATGTAACAGCAAGTAGCTTTAATTCAGCTCTTCAACATTGAAACAAAAAACGAACAAAAATGAATATATAAAGTGTATGTACCTGTCAACACATTATGCATTGTATCAAAAACAATAATATCATTAATAATTGACAAAAGTGAAATATATTTATAGCACAACATTAGTGTACTGTTAGCAGTGTAACAAACTTATCAATATAAAACCAATCCAACTTTATTTATACAAGATTAACAGCAATTATTTTATACTATACTTTACTACCAAAAATGTGTATGAGCATAATATAGCTAAAATTTTAAGGAATAATAGTGCTGTTATTAACAGTGATGGAAGTCAGCGGAAGCTGCTCAGGAACCACATCTATGAAAAATCTTTTGTTCCCTTGAAAAAGTACATTGGAGGCTTGAAGTGAGCATTTGTTAGGACTTTTAACAGAGAAAAGCAAACCATCATTATTAGAGAAAATCGAATCATTCAACTGCACTGTACTGTTGAACAAGCTATCACCAGTCATTAGAAATGAATCATAATTATTAGAAAAAGTGAGACCAGCTAGCTTGAATTCAACAAGTGAAGATGGGTCACCTCCACCAGTAAGTCCGATCATCAAGATAAGATGATCATTATGGCTGAATGTGGTGTTAATGATAAAAAAGAAAAAAAAGTAACCTGAGTGAGTGACAATGTCAGCTGTTAAGTTAAACCCTGGATTGGTATTTCCAGAAAATATGCAGTTCTTCACTACAATGTCACCCAAATAGATAGCGCCAGTCTCCTTATTTTCCGTTGTTAATATGTCTCCAATGTTCTCGGTGAAGTTTGAGTCATATAAGTAGATGTACAGAGCATAGGGTGGGTAATCACCTGGGAATGTAGGCCTTGGAGGGATATAATAGATAAAGCTGTTTGGGCCAAATTTGTTATCACGTATAAGACTACTTTGGAGTGTCAATGAAGTTTGCAGATCAGTTCCCGTAGTTGGTTTAATTGTGAGAGAATCGACGCTTGTCAGTAAACAGTCATTGAACCATATCTTGTTACCTTTGGTATTGAATATCAATGACCTGGCATTGACAATGTCAAATCCTTGAAAAGTGATGCTGATACCTGGAAAGTTAAAATGCATCGAATTGAAGTCAATTAAGACTTTATTGCTCTTTGAAGATGAGGCTTCATTGACTCCCATCAATGTTAATTCTCCTGTGAATTCACTTTCTTCGGTAGAGCTGACTGTTACAATTTGTGGTGAAGCAATGCTGACTATCACTGTGTAAACTTCTATGCTTTTTAGATTCTTGAAAATATAGTCCAGTGACTGACAAGCTGTTTCGTTACTTGTTAAACACTTTGGTGAGTTGATTCCGTCATACTTGACTTTGATATGTATAATATTAACACTATTGCCAGCTGACACCAACAGGAGTTGCAAAGAGACACAACATAGGAGCAAGTTCAAGAGACCCATAGTAACAATTACTGTATTGTCTAAGCTGTTTACTAGGTCTTTACCCAAAGATTGCTGCAGTTACTATAACAATTTGCCAAAGAGAAGCTTTTTATAGTCTTGCTCACTGTAGTTATTCATTATAATATTATGTAACGTCAGCAAAATTGCTGTTTAGCTGTCAATTGTTAAACAATAATCGTAAGTATCATGCATAGTGATTATAATCAGAAAGTATAGCAAATACAGCCATGTATAGTACACTTAATATGCAAACTACTATGATGACGCAGGTATAACACAGGAATGACTCAAGGATCAATGATTAAGGGATTACTCATGATCACTATAATTGGGGCAAGCCTGAGCGAGCCCCAATATTCCGGTGAGTGCATGCATTGATTTTCATGTAAGCGACCGACCGACCGCGACCGTGACGCTAAGGTGCAAGGTAAGCTAAAGCATAGGCTAGTCTATTCGCGTTCACTTTGCCGCCGGAAGTAGTGTGGTTTGACTTACTATGTTTGTAGTATCTATCTGTGGTCAATGGAATGTCCCATAGTCTGATATATGGGGCAGACACTTAGGAGGCTGTAACTTTTGACTGGTAAGGTGTAGAGTATTTTAAAAGTCACTAACAGAAACCGGGTGAAATTTGCAGTTGAATGGTATCTAGAATAACGCAATAGCATGAATTACGGCCAAGTTATGAAGAAATTTGAACCGGCAAAGTGAACGCAAATGGACTTTAGCTAGAGCTAGCTAGCTATAGTCATTACGTCATGTACTTGTGCAACCGGTTAACCGTACGTAGTCTAGTCTAACTGTAATGAATATCACTAAGACGGTACGAGCAATGAACAAGCCACTTCACCACACCATGTGTAGTACTGTAAACCACTTTGCTATGTGTACTGTAAACCACTTCACGCTATAGTCCTGGCTCCTTCTCTCACTACTACTACTACTACTACTACTACTACTACTACTACTACTACTACTACTACTACTACTACTACTACTACTATGCTAACATCAATAAACACTTTGACTGCATTTTCAACAAAATAGCAAACTTTAATACGAGTAGAGAATCCAAAATCTGCAAAAAAAAAAGTACAGTCCCTATATAATTCTAACAGTAATAATTATGTGCTTCACACCAATGAAGAAGAAGATTAGTTGAGGCAAGAGAGAGCATGCAGCATGCTGAAGCAAACAGGAGCAGAAGTTAGTAAGAGGAGAGCAGTAAGAGACACAGTGAAACAACAACAACAGAAAGATCAAGAGAGCAGGCAGCATGCTGCTTGCTGCTGAGAAGCAGAAGTAGGAGGAGAGCAATGAGTAACAATGCATGAGCATATTATACCGCTTCTGTAGAACGAGAGCAACAACTACCATTAGTGAAAGTATCACACAGACTCATACTGCACCAATTGTACTTCCACTAATCTGGGCTACATGTATGATGAAACAACAATGACTTAGAGCACATGATTGTACGACATGTCAGTGGTGAACCTTTTCCAAGCATACATACATTTCAATCCAGATATCTGAGTGTTCTCGGTATCATCAACTTGCCACAAGACATCAACAGCTTTGTATCCTGCTTGCCACGATGGCCTGATAGCCTCAATGTACTTGTTCGTAGACAGGGAGCTACTGGAACACACCATACACATCCACAATTCCACGTATACATATGCACATGCGCACTAGCACACGCATGCAGAATATTGGCTTTGTTACAACACAACACAACTCTTCCTCAGGCTCGCCCCCTGATCATTTTGATCCCACTAGTATTATACTTATGATTATTATAGTTATTATAAATTAAAATTTTAAGTGATAGAAAAATAATTTATTTAATAGGCTAAGAGCTCTATGAATAATTCAGTGATATCTTAAATGTGGAAATGGGCAAGCTCAATATCGATCATGTGTGCTAACATAGGTAGGTTCATATAAAACCTATCAGAGAAGTCTACATGCAGTACAAGTATGCACTCTAACACATGGTATTGGTAGCTAGACATTGGTTATTGTCTATATACATAATGTGATCAACCTAACTTACAAGAATTTTTTTAAATTTTTGAGGTAATTCTACTTAGTTTGCATGAAGTTGTACCACCTACCTAAAACTAAATTTTAGGCTGGAATACTCAACAAACTTATTAAGTGGTCATATTTTACTCATACAGTGATATACACACACTGACTTTTTGGCTGACATGAAAGACCTCGCATGCCTAACTTAAGCCTCAATATTAATTTGCTCTGATAGTGGCAACTACCTCGGTATTTTCTGAGGTGTGTATAGTGAATCTTGAAACCAAAGGAGACAGACAGATAAAAATAGATATAAACCACTTAGAATTCAACACTTCCAAATGTAAATACATGATAATCACCAGGAGACATAATACAGATATCTCCAGTCAACAAAGTCCACTTGTCACTTAACAATTAATGGTAATTGTCTGGAAAGAGTGGATTCTTATAAATACCTCGGTGTTTGGATCTCATCTTCTCTTTCCTGGTCTAAACATATTGCTGAAGTATGCAGAAAAGCCAGACAGAAAATTGGCATTCTGTATAGACAGTGTTACCAACATGCTACTTCGGCCACCATGTTAAAGCTCTACTTGTCATGCATTCGACCTGATTTAGAATATGCAGTACAAGTCTGGTCCCCACATCAAATTGGTCACTCTGACTCTTTGGAATCTGTACAAAAATTTGCTCTCAGGGTTTGTACAAGAAAATGGAACAGTGACTACAGCTCTTTACTTAATCAATGCAACATTCCAAGTATTGCTAAGAGAAGGAAGATCTCAAGGCTCTGCCTTCTATATAATATCCTCAGCAATCCTCAGTTTCTTGCTCAATCTCCAATTAAATTTAGAGAAAACATAAGAAGCACTAGTCTAAGATCATCAAACAATCGTGTTCTTAAAGTACCATTTGCAAGAACTAATAGTTTCTACTACTCTTTCTTTTGTGACGTACCCCGAATCTGGAACTCTCTGCCAACTGATGTAGTTGCTGCTGCCAATGTGACACAATTTAAGACTAGACTGTATAGTCTTGTTTGTTAACCTTGAACTTATCTTGCTGAAATTGTTTAGTTATTGTTGGTTGTACTCTCTTCAGTCTTAAAGTTTAATTAATTAATGTATTAATTTTGTTGTATCTTATCAATAATTCTAGTTAGTAATGTAGGATTCACACTTTGTATTAGCAATAGACATTATGCTATTTGTGAATTCTTGCCTTATGCAAATTATTCAGTACCTCTCTTAAGTGTGTAGTGAATCTTGACCTAAAACCAAGAGAAACAGACAGATATAAAAAGTTTTTTTTACAAATATTAATATTGGGTATAAGTTTTTAATAGACATGCAAATCATGTTAATTAAGTTTTGTTTAGTATGAATACTGATAGCATGTTGAATAAAGCATGTGGTCAACATGCTGGTGGCATCATTCCTTGCACTACCCACATGCAGGTCTATGAATAAAATTCTAAATTTTGTATTAGGCTGGTACACAATAAATTTTACATTTTAAAAAAAAATCTGTAGGGTTCAAATAATACTATTGTAGAGAAAACTCAAACTATTCACAAGAATAGAATAGGGTTAACAAATAAGCTGGCACAGCTAAGCAAAATTATAAGTTGTGAACTAATAAAATATATCAGAAGATCATGAACACAAAATAACTTTATAATCTTAGACACTAAGATGTAGTAAAATCAATAGCTATTAAGGGATAAAGGAGCAGTTATTAGCACTGACAGAGCTTTGTGGGTGCACGTCTATGAACCATCTCTTGTTCCCTTGAAAACGTACATTGGAGGCTTGAAGTGAGCTACCATATGGGCCAACTGAACTATTCATAGCAAGAAATAAACCATCATTGTTAGAGAAAACCGAATCATTCAATTGCACTTTATTGTTCAATACGCTATCGCCAGTCAATATGGTCATGTTACTATTATTGGTAAAGTTGAGACCAATTAGGTTGAACGTAACACCTGATACTCGACCTCCTCCAATAAATGCTATGATCATTGAAAGGTCATCATTATCTTCAAACACTGTGTCAATGACATTAAAACGAAGACCATAACCTAAAGCTGTGGTACCCTCAAGCGTAAAGTTAAAATCTGGATCAGTGTTTCCCAAAAATGTACAGTTTTCAACTCGAACATCACCAAAATAACTCACAACAGTGTCAGTAGCCATTGTTAGCATCTTTCCAGTGTTCTTGGTAAAGTTTGTTTCATACAAGTAGATGTACAGAGAATAGTAAGGGTAGTCACCGCCAGGTGGGATGTAATACAGAAAGCCACTTGAGCTGAATTTGCTGTCATGTACAAAACTGCTGTTGAGTGTCAGCTTGGTTTGATCCGTTGAAGTAGTTGGTTTAATTGTGAGAGAATCAACGGTTGTTAGGGAGCAATCATAAAACACAATGTTGTTACGATTGCAATTGAATGTCAGTGATCTGGCATTGGTGATCTCCAGTCCTTCAAAAGTGACACTGATACTCGGAAAGTTAAACTGTATCGAATTGAAGTTAATTGAGACCCTATTGCTCCTTAAAGAGGAGTCTCTTACTAATGACAATGCAGTTGTTCCCTCACTTGCTACTGTTGACTTGACTGTTATGACTTGTGGTGAAGCAATGCTGACCATCACAGTCTCAGCTTGTACTTTGTTTAGATTCTTAAAGACATAGTCCAGTGACTGACAAGCTGTTCCATTGCCTGTTAGACACCTTGGTGAGTTCCTTCCATTGTACTTGACTTTGATGTGACTTACACTATCATCAGACAAAGCTGACACTAGGAGGAGATGCAAAGAGATACAAGATACAAGGAGCAATTTCAAGAGAGCCATAGTATAGTTGGCATATAACTTGCTGATGAAATCACTGATAGTGAATATTCAATAATTTAATATTAATTAGATCACAGCTATCAGTGATTGCATATTGAATAATTTTAAAAGAAATGCCATGTGCTCCACATGTGGAATAATTAATGGCATGGGAGTATTTTCCATGGGTACTTGTCAATAGTGCATGTTAAGGGATAAAGGAGCAGTTATTGACACTGACAGAGCATTGTGGATGTACCTCTACGAACCGTGTCTCTTGTTCCCTAGGAAATGTACATTAGAGGCTTGAAGGAAGCAATTAACCCATGAACTGTTCATAACAAGGAATAAACCATCATTGTTAGAGAAAAAGGAATCACTCAATTGCATGTACTTTATTGCTCAATACACGATCGCCAGTCAATATGGTCATGTTATTATTTTTAGTAAAGTTGAGACCAATTAGGTTGAATGTAACACCTGATAATCGACCTCCTCCAGTAAATGCTACAATCATCGAAAGGTTGTCATTATCTTCAAATGCTATGTTAAAAACATTAAAATGAAGACTGTAGCCTATAGCAGTGGTACTCCAGATTGTAAAGTTAAAATCTGGATCAGTATTTCCAGAAAATACACAGTTTTCTACTCAAACATTACCAGAATAACTCACTACAGTGTCGGTAGCCATTCTGTTAGTATCTTCCCAGTGTTCTTGGTAAAGTTTGATTTGTACAAGTATAGATGTACAGAATATAGTAAGGGTAGTCATCGCCTGGTGGGATGTAATACAGAAAGCCACTTGAGCTGAATTTGCTGTCATGTACAAGACTGCTGTTGAGTGTCAGTGTAGATCGATCAAATATGGTAGTCAATTGGTTTGATCGTGAGAGAATCAATGTTTATTAGTGAACAACCATTAAACAGTACGATGTTACGATAGCAAGTGAATACTAATGATCTGGCATTGACGATCTCCATTTCTTAAAAAGTGACACTGACACTTGGAAAGTCGAATTGAAGTTAATTGAGATTCTTTCACTCTTTAAAGAGGAGTCTTCATTGTCTCCTATCAGTGATACTGCAGTTGTTCCATCACTCATTGCTGTAGATTTGACTTTTATGACTTGTGGAGAAGCAATGCTGACCATCACAGTCTCAGCTTGTACTTTATTTAGATTCTTGAAGACATAGTCCAGTGACTGACAGGCTCCATTGCCTGTTAAACACTTTGGTGAGTTCTTTCCATTGTACTTGACTTTGATACTTACACTATCATCAGACAAAGTTGACACCAGGAGGAGATGCAAAGAGATACAAAATACTAGGAGCAAGTTTACAAGACCCATACTGAGTTGCTACATGATGCGGCAATCACTAGTAATGAATATTCTAATTCAAGTTTGTCATGTGCTCAAAGATATATAATTAGATATTAACCTCATGAGGTTAATATCTTTAATTGTGTGAGTACTCTCTTAGCTATTGAGTAACGCTTACGGCATATCAAAAAAAAAAAGTCGGGACTGATAATAGTAAAAAGGATTATAAACACACTCATGTACAACAGCCTCATCCTCAGGCTGTCTGGGAGGCTTTAGTACAACTATAATTTAAGGATGACTCACCAGCCTTACATCATCATTATAACCCAAATTGCATCAGGTAGATTAAGCACTGAGTATTCAGTGACCCAGTCAGCGAGACAAGCCTCGTTGAAGTCACAGCAATTCCGCAGCACAGTGAATTGGGACTCAAAATACATTCTGGCTGCACTGAGGGGGTACTGCTCTTGACAATGAGGTGTGTGATGATCTAAAAAAAGAGAAGATGCAAAATAATATGTAATAGATTTTCAAATAGTCATAATTATAGTACTCTTACTTTTGCCACATCAAACTGAACTGAGTTCCTAGACCAAGAGTACATGTGCGCGTCATATAGAAAACCCGCTTCTCGTTTTGCGCATGCGTACTTGCGAAGACGAGTTCTAGCGCCGATGAGTCGATGTCATGTTAAAGTATGTGCAAGGCAAGAAAGTGACCACCAACGAAAGACTTAGGCTTAGCAATGTTACCTTTTGCATTGCATTCTTACAATCTAGAGTATCTTTCAGAGTCTGAATCTACTCTAGTTTCAGTTTCTCCGCCAGTTCATTTGGCCTCTACTTCTTCAGCAACAGATTGGATACCCATCCCGTATTCTGTCAACAATGATACTCTATATGGACCATTCTTCCACAAGCATACATCTTTAAGAGCAGTTGTTGGGATTACATGCTGTTTGTCGATGATAGGTGCTCTTCTCATCATTTTATCATACATTTGTTTGAAAGAGACTCGAACAAAAGCAAGACAAATCCTCGTGCATTTGTCCGTCGCAGATTTTGGTGTAGCTTGTGCAAATTTTATTGGAGTGACTGTTTATTTTGATCAATACATACGAAGTTGTCCATTCGACATTAACCATAATGCCACAGTACAAATGAATGATACAAATGGCAATACAGTGACAAATTCAGTGTCATGTCACAGTTTATATGAACTGTGTAAAACTCAAGCATGCCTTGCAGCATATTCGACCCTAGCATCAGTCATGTGGACATTGAGCTTAGCAGTCTACATCTATTGCTTGGTGGTTCATAGCAGCAAGAAGTTACACCTGAAAGTCGTCTATTTTTCATACATTTTCTGCTGGGGTATGCCCCTATTGATCACCATCTGGTTAATTGCTGCAGGTACAGTACCTATATACCTGTGAAAACATTTACTCTTAACTTGTATTCAGGTTTGGTATTCCATTTCAGACTATTTAGGGTATTCTCCTCAAGGTGGATCAGGATGGTGTTCCTTGAAGGTTGTGAATCCTGAAACGGGAAAGAGAAACATCTTTGTTGTGATTTTCGGGAATGAATTTTGGATCTACCTGACATTCATGATGGTTACAATCTTCTACCTGGCTACACATTGTAGCATAAAGTTTAAGGTACAAGCATTCATCCATGGAGATATATAGTGCAGTATGTTTATAAGCATGCATTGCCAACTGTTCTTGGAACTGAGGTTCCAATTAGTGCTTGGAAGGGAGAAATAGTAAGGAATAACGCTGCTAGTGGTTTTCCTTCTAAATCAAGAACGATTGGGTACTAGGAATTATAAGTCTGTGTATGTACAAGGCTATAGTGTAAGAAACACCATGATCACCTTTGTGTAGAAGTATATAAATTATAATGCTAGGTGATAAAAATTAAGCTTGTGTGTTTGTGTCAGAGACAGTTGTTTGTATTGTGTGAATGAAGACAATTTATGAATGACCTCAACCATACATACATGCACTATATGATGTGAATAGTGACTCATAAAAGTGTGAATGTATGAGACATATTGTTAGTGGCTATCACATATCACGTGAATAGTCCTTCAGTTAATGGACTCTATACAGCTATTGGTCTAAATGGAGTGAACAGACCATTAATAGAACTTAACATCAGATTTATATATTATGCCATTTGTACTTCCCAAGTATAATATATATAAGTTGTCATCAGGCATTATATATGCTGCATGCCTACTGTGCAGGTGTACAATATTGTACAGCATACCACCATACAGTGACACATTGCTGAGGGTGATACATAAACTTAATTCACATATACAAACCAATACAAGTTATTAATGTGTTCCATGTTTCTAGATGAAAGAGGCCAACCCAGTTCTACTGCAAGGCAACAACAAGGCCACTGTCAGTGCGGCTGACACCAAGTTTCTCCTCATTCCATTTTCTTTCCTTCTGCTAAGAATTTGGACGACCATTCTTGTTATTCTTCTCATCTATCTTAGAGTTCATCCACCTGAGTACATCTCCTACTTTCTACTTTATGCAGCTGTGAGTTGTTTGCGTAATTATTATTCAAGTTTTGTCATGTTCAAAGAGAAAGGACTCATATGGACACATAATTATGTACAATCATACATGCACAATAACTATACCTGGGGTACTTTATAGTAACAGCTAAATTTGGAATTGTAGTCACTACAACTTCAATAATCATGGTGAATTGACACTAGACATAGTATGCTAGCATAGAATAATAGGTGCTGAAGCATAATGTGGTAACAGTAGGGTAGAAATTTCTATCAGATTAGGTAATGGTCATCACTATTTATACTGTAGAAAGGTATTATTACTACAAAATTCTTTTTCTTGAACACAAAACCTTTCTCTAGAGGACTACATCACCAACTGGCACTGACCAACTGCATCACTTATGCTATTGTAAAATTGCTCTACTTCTTTCAATGGGAAATTTTTGAGCATACATAATAGGTGCATAAAAGAATAGGAGATATGAAAAGCATAACTTATCAATCCCTAATTGACACTAAGTCTTGCTATAATATAAATCTTTTCATTTTTTTTCTCTGTTATAATACATTTATTTATTAGATTCTCTGTTCTTGTAATCTGTGCAGGGAATTGGTGATTCTGGTCAAGGGTTTATCAATGCACTTCTCTTCTGTGTGTTCACTCCAAAAGTTCGTAAAAAGTTCATCCTGTGTGTGGGGAACTTAAAGTACAATTTCACATCTCAATACCAAAGTAAAGAAAATGGTCACGCCTCAAATCTTCTCCATTCTCTCTCAACAAAACGAAGATCTCAACCATCAAGTTCATCTCAGTCTAGATCTAACAACAGCTCATCTATTATTCATAATAAGAACATTTCTTGCATCACATGATCTTACTGTCAGAATTATAACAATAAAATTAATGATCACAACATCAATCTTGATTATGCACTGATATTAGATTTGCTTCTCATTACTAATAACGGTCATGTTTATTATTGTTTAAAGAGTAAAATTAATGTGCAGTTAGTTATATTATGTTTAGGTTGAATGCTCTAATCACTTTGCTGAGAGCAATTGCAAGAGCTTATATGCTTTTGATGTTATAAAAACCCACTGGCACAACAGATCTATAGCTTTAGAGTAACCTCAACACTCATATGACTGCCCACATCTTATTATAGTTGAATTTTATGATCAGACCATCTATTTTGTGATCATGCCACCACTCTATAGGTTATTCAGTGGCGTGATTACTATAAAAACAGATAGTCTGGCTGTAAACCTGTTTAACTAGTTTGTGTGCAATTCAATGGTTACAAAGTTTTATCTTTTACAGATACACACAGGTGATAATAAGGGGAAAAAATCTTCCTAGTTCATACTAGCTAATCTAACTGATGTGAAAATGTTACATTAAATTGTTAATAAGTTTGCTCAGCACAAAATTAATTACATTTCACCTAAATACTGTAAGATAAACTCTAAGAAAGTGCAATAACAATTTCATTATGGATCAATAGTGCAGTTATTGACACTGATTGAGGCCAGTGGAAGCTGTTCTGGAAACACATGAATGGTCCATCTTTTGTTCCCTTGAAAGTGTACATTCGAGGCTTGAAATGAGCAATTGTATACGTTAATAGAAAATTCCAAGCCATCATTGTTAGAGAAAATTGAATCGCTCAACTGCAGTTCACTGTTGAACACCGCATCACCAGTCAATACAATTGAATTATAATTATTTGTAATATTGAGACCAATTAGGTTGAATGTAATGCTTGAGCCTTTGCCACCTCCAGTGAGTCCTACCATCAACGTAAGCTGATTATTACCACTGAATGTCGTGTTAATCATATTGAAGTCGAGACTGTAATCTGAAGCAGTGGTGATGTCAACTACAAAGGTAAATCCTGGTTTAGTATTTTCAGAAATTATACAATTCTCCACTCGAACATCACTAAAATAACTCATGCCAATCTCCCTATTAACCATGGCTATTATGTCTCCAGTGTTCTTGGTGAAGTTTGTTCCATACAAGTAGATGTACACAGAATAGTATGGGTTGTCACCCCCTGGTGGGTCGTAATATAGAAAGCCATTCGAATCATCAAATTTGCAGTCATGTACAAGACTGCTATTGAGTGTCAGCTTGGTCTGCCGGTCATGTACAGTAGTTGGTTTAATTGTGAGAGAATTGAGGCTTGTAAGTGAGCAATCGTAAAACAATATGCTGTTATGATCGCAATTAAATATCAACGATTTGGCATTTGTGATCTCCAGTCCTTGAAAAGTGACACTGACACTTGGAAAGTTGAACTGTACTGAATTGAAGTCAATTGAGATCCTTTCACTCTTTGAAGAGGAGTCTTCATTGTCTCCTATCAGTGATACTGCAGTTGTCCCATCATTTGTTGCTGTAGAATTAACCTTTATGATTTGTGGAGAAGCAATACTGACCATCACAGTCTCAGCTTTTACTTCTTTTAGATTCTTGAAGACATAGTCCAGTGACTGGCAGGCTCCATTGCCTGTCAAACACTTTGGTGAGTTGTTTCCATTGTTGTCAACTTTGATACTTACACTATCATCAGACAGAGCTGACACCAGGAGGAGATGTAAAGAGATACAAGACACTAGGAGCAATTTCAAGAGAGCCATTGTTGTGTAGTTATTTGAATAACAACTTGAACTATGCATGCATGACTCTAATGTATGTGTATATACCATAATAGCACTATTCAAACAATACTGATTCCTATCACTACTATAGTGGTTTATCAACTAGCTTATCTGGTAACAAGGTATGCATGCAGTTAATACCTAGTACCTATGCTACAGTACACATGTATGAGGACATGTCTTTGCATGAAAGGGAAATGACGTACTTGAACCCATAATCATTGTAATATTAATATTATAAGTCATACACATAGTGCAGGTAACTGTAGGGCCAAATGTGGGGATTTTTGTAGACTGCTTCACAGGAAGTAATAGATAATGCTCATGCTACTTAACAAAATATTATGTAAAAATTGCTAATAGCTAATTGCTAATAATTGATGTGACTTACACTATCATCAGACAGAGCTGATACTACTGTTAGTGTATCAAAATTAATTGACACCTTATTCCTTATTGATGAAGAGTTTTCATTGTCTCAGCTTGTACTTTATTTAGATACTTGAAGACATAGTCCAGTGACAGACAAACTGTTCTCAAACACCTTGGTGAGTTCCTCCCATTGTACTTGGCTTATGTGACTTAGACCATCATCAGACAGAGCTGACACCAACAGGAAATGTAAGAAAGCCACATTGCTGATGCAGTTGCCAGTGAAATTCAAACAATATTCATAACAATAATAATTAATTATCATAACTCAGTAAACTGGTATTACAATTTAAACTTGTGAAAATGCAGCATAAAATTTCATTAAGGAACAATAGTCCAGTTATTGACACTGATAGAGGCTTGTGGAGGCTCATCTGGAAACAGACTTATGGCCAATCTTTTGTTCCCTTGAAAGTATAGATTGGAGACTTGAAGTGAACAATTGTATACATTAATAGAAAAATCCAAGCCATCATTGTTAGAGAAAATTGAATCGCTCAACTGCAGTTCACTGTTGAACACCCCATCACCAGTCACTATGTATGAATTAGAATTATTAGTAACATTGAGACCAATTAGGTTGAATGTAATGCTTGAACCTTGGCCACCTTCACCAAGTCCTACCATCAACAAAAGCTGATTATTACCACTGAATGTCGTGTTGATCATATTAAAGTAGGCACTGTAATCTGAAGCAGTGGAGACATCAACTAGGAAGCTAAATCCTGGAAGAGTGCTTTCAGAAATTATACAGTTCTCCACCTGAACCTCACTAAAATAACTGATCACGCCAAGCTGCCTATTATTCACGATTATTATGTCTCCAGTGTTCTTGGTGAAGTTTGTTCCATACAAGTACATGTACACAGAATAGTATGGGTTGTCACCCCCTGGTGGGTCATAATATAGAAAGCCGTTTGAGTCAAATTTGCTGTCATGTACAAGACTGCTGTTGAGTGTCAGCTTGGTCTGCCGGTCATGTATACTAGTAGGTTTAATTGTGACAGAATTGAGGCTTGTAAATGAGCAATCGTAAAACAATACGCTGTTGTGATCACAATTAAATATCAAAGATTTGGCATTAGTGATCTCCAGTCCTTGAAAAGTGACACTGACACTTGGAAAGTTGAACTGTACTGAATTGAAGTCAATTGAGATCCTTTCACTCTTTGAAGAGGAGTCTCCATTGTCTCCTATCAGTGATACTGCAGTTGTCCCATCATTTGTGGTTGTAGAGTTAACCTTTATAATTTGTGGAGAAGTAATGCTGACCATCACAGTCTCAGCTTTTACTTCTTTTAGATTCTTGAAGACATAGTCCAGTGACTGACAGGCTCCATTGCCTGTTAAACACTTTGGTGAGTTGTTTCCATTGTTGTCAACTTTGATACTCACACTATCATCAGACAGAGCTGACACCAGGAGGAGATGGAAAGAGATACAAGACACTAGGAGCAATTTCAAGAGAGCCATATTATGTTATTTGCTAAGAAACTGCATAATGACATACCATAAAAGTAATACTACCTCAAACAGTGCTGATTCCAATCACTACTATGGTGGTTTATCAAGGCATGATAAACAAGCTTATCTGATAACAAGGTATACACATGTAAGATGACATATCGAAAGAGCTCAGTTGGGCAACTCGTAGAGATGGTGTACTTGAAACCTGTAATAATAATTATCATATTCCTTAGTTCAGGTAACAGAGAATGGAATTTCTGTAAACTGGTTCACAGGAAGTAATAGACAATGCTCATCTACATACTACACACAAGTAACAATACATAATCATAGAATGAAAATAAAATTTTAATGTTCATTCACTATTTAATTTTATTGTGCATACACAGAGTGCCTAAAATAAGCTAAAATAATTTCACATCTCAATACCAAAGTAAAGAAAATGGTCACGCCTCAAATCTTCTCCATTCTCTCTCAACAAAACAAAGATCTCCACCATCAAGTTCATCTAAGTCTAGATCTAACAACAGCTCATCTATTATTCAAAATAAGAACATTTCTTGCATCACATGAACTTATACTGTCAGAATTATAACAATTAATGGTTAATGAAAAAATTAATGATCATGATGATTAACATTATGCACTGATATTAGATTTGCTTCTCATTACTAATAACAGTCATGCATGTTTATTATTGTTTAAAGAGTAAAATTAGTGTGCAGTTAGTTATATTATGTTTAGGTTGAATGCTCTAATCACTTTGCTGAGAGCAATTGCAAGAGCTCGAGATATGTTTTTGATGCTATCATATAAAAACCCACTGACACAACAGATCTATAGCTTTAGAGTAACCTCAACACTCATATGACTTCCCACATCTTATATTAGTTGAATTTTATGGTCAGACCATCTGTTTTGTGATCATGCCACCACTAGGTTATTCAGTGGCATGATCACTATAAAAACAGATAGTCTAGCTGTAAACCTGTTTAACTAGTTTGTGTGTAATTCAATGGTTACAATGATTCCTTTATGAAGTTTTATCTTTTACAGATACACACAGGTGATACTAAGCAAAGACAAAAAATTCTTCCTAGTTCGTACTAGTGTCTAACTGATGTGAAAATTACATTAAATTATTAATAAGTTTAATCTGCACAAATTAATGAAATTTCACCTAAAAACAAAACGATAAACTGTATGAAAGTGCAATAACAATTTCATTAAGGATCAATAGTGCAGTTATTGAGACTGATTAAGGCCAGTGGAAGCTGTTCTGGAAACACATGAATGGCCCATCTTTTGTTCCTTTGAAAGTGTACATTGGAGGCTTGAAATGAGCAATTGTATACGTTAATAGAAAATTCCAAGCCATCGTTGTTAGAGAAAATTGAATCGCTCAACTGCAGTTCACTGTTGAACACCGCATCACCAGTCAATATAAATGAATTATAATTATCAGTAACATTGAGACCAATTAGGTTGAATGTAATGCTTGAGCCTTTGCCACCTCCAGTAAGTCCTGCCGTCAACGCTAGATGATTATTACCACTGAATGTTGTGTTAATCATATTAAAGTCGAGACTGTAATCTGAAGCAGTGGAGACATCAACTACGAAGATAAATCCTGGTTTGGTATTTTCAGAAATTATGCAGTTCTCCACTCGAACATCACTATAATAACTCATGCCAGTCTCCCTATTAACCATAGCTATAATGTCTCCAGTGTTCTTGGTGAAGTTTGTTCCATACAAGTAGAGGTACACAGAATAGAATGGGTTGTCACCCCCTGGTGCATCATAATATAAAAAGCCATTCGAGTCATCAAACTTGCAGTCATGTACAAGACTGCTGTTGAGTGTCAGCTTGGTCTGTCGGTCGTGTACAGTAGTTGGTTTAATTGTGAGAGAATTGAGGCTTGTAAGTGAGCAATCATAGAACAATATGCTGTTGTGATCACAATTAAATATCAACGATTTGGCATTAGTGATCTCCAGTCCTTGAAAAGTGACACTGACACTTGGAAAGTTGAACTGTACAGAATTGAAGTCAATTGACATCCTTTCACTCTTTGAAGAGGAGTCTTCATTGGCTCCTGTCAGTGATACTGCAGTTGTTCCATCATTTGTTGCTGTAGAGTTAACCTTTATGACTTGTGGTGAAGCAATGCTGACTATCACAGTCTCAGCTTTTACTTCTTTTAGATTCTTGAAGACATAGTCCAGTGACTGACAGGCTCCATTGCCTGTCAAACACTTTGGTGAGTTGTTTCCATTGTTGTCAACTTTGATACTCACACTATCATCAGACAGAGCTGACACCAGGAGGAGATGGAAAGAGATACAAGACACTAGGAGCAATTTCAAGAGAGCCATAGTATACAGTTGTTATTTGAATAATAAACTAAGAAACTGCATAATGACATACCATAATAGTAATACTATTCAAACAATACTGATTCCAATCACTACTATAGTGGTTTATCAAGGCATGATAAACAAGCTTATCTGATAACAAGGTATACACATGTAAGATGACATATCGAAAGAGCTCAGTTGGGCAACTCATCATCGGAGATGGTGTACTTGAAACCCATTACAATAATTATCATAAGCCTTAGTTCAGTGAATGGAATTTCTGTAAACTGGTTCACAGGAAGTAATAGACAATGCTCATCTACATACTACACACAAGTAACAATACATAATCACAGAATGAAAATAAAAACTTTAATGTTCATTCATTATTGAATTTTATTGTGCATACACAGAGTGCCTAGAATAAGTATTAACACTGTTCTTTAATATAAGGAGCAAAAGTGAAGTTAGTTATTAAGGTGTTTGGACCAATCAATGAAAGCTCAGGATCATTTTGCTATCTATTATTTACATAACCTAGTAAAATCAGACCATATCTTCAAGTCCACTTTATAGTGATCATGACACTGAATATAACCAGTTACCTAACTGTAAACTTGTTTGACTAGTTTGTGTGCATAACTTAGTTGTCAATTCCGTTTATCTGTTAAAGATACATCCAAATGATACCAAGCAAAAAAATGTTACAGTATTATAATTTTGATCAGCACTTAATTAGTTACATTTCACCTAAATTACAAACACTGTGCAAAAGACTTCATTAAGGAACAATAGTGAAGTTATTGACACTGATAGAGCCTTGTGGAGACATCTCATCTAGCTCTGGAAACAAACTTATGGCCCATCTTTTATTCCTCTCAAAACGTAGATTAGAGGCTTGAAGTGAGCATTTGTATACATTAATAGAAAGATCCAAGGCATCATTGTTAGAGAAAATTGAATCGCTCAACTGCAGTTCACTGTTATAATATCCATCACTAGTCAATATAAAGGACTGATCATTATTGGTAAAAGTGAGACCAATTATATTAATTGTAACGCTTGAACCATGCCCACCTCCACCAAGTCCTGCCATCAACGTAAGCTGACTGTTATCACTAAATGTCGTGTTAATTACATTGAAGTACAGATTGTAATCCGAGGCAGTGGAGACGCTAACTATGAAGGTAAATCCTGGAAGAGTGCTTTCAGAAATTATACAGTTCTCGACTCGAACATCGCTAAAATAACTCATGCCAGTCTCCCTATTATCCACTAACATTGTGGCTCCAGTATTCTTGGTGAAGTTTGTTCCATACAAGTAGACGTACACAGAATAGTATGGGTTGTCACCCCCTGGTGGGTCATAATATAGAAAGCCATTCGAGTCATCAAACTTGCAGTCATGTACAAGACTGCTGTTGAGTGTCAGCTTGGTCTGCCGGTCATGTATGGTAGTTGGTTTAATTGTGAGAGAATTGAGGCTTGTAAGTGAGCAATCGTAAAACAATATGTTGTTGTGATCGCAATTAAATATCAATGATTTGGCATTTTTGATCTCCAGTCCTTGAAAAGTGACACTGACACTTGGAAAGTTGAACTGTACAGAATTGAAGTCAATTGGGATCCTTTCACTCTTTGAAGATGAGTTTTCATTGTCTCCTATCAGTGATACTGCAGTTGTCCCATCACTTGTGGCTGTAGAGTTAACCTTTATGACTTGTGGAGAAGCAATGCTGACCATCACAGTCTCAGCTTGTACTTCTTTTAGATTCTTGAAGACATAGTCCAGTGACTGACAGGCTCCATTGCCTGTTAAACACTTTGGTGAGTTGTTTCCATTGTTATCAACTTTAATACTCACACTATCAGACAGAGCTGACACCAGGAGGAGTTGGAAAGAGATACAAGACACCAGGAGCAATTTCAAGACAGCCATTGTTGTGTAGTTATTTGAATAAAAACTTGAACTATTCAAACAATACTGATTCCAATCACTACTATGGTGGTTTATCAAGGCATGATAAACAAGCCTATCTGATAACAAGGTATGCAGTTAATGATATCTTATGCTACAGTACATTATGTATGAGGACATATATTTGCATGAAACGGAGATGACGTACTTGAACCCAATAATCATTGTAATAATTATTATTAAGTCGTACAATAGTAGATAACAGGTGTGGGGATTTTGTAGACTGGTTTACAGGAAGTAATAGGTAATATAAACACAACATATGTCATGTAAAAATGTGCTAAAAAATTTATTATGCAGTACGTGTTCATTCACTGTATAATTGTATTGCACACACAGGCTGCCTATAGTAACTATATAATTATATAAACACAGTTCCTCAATAAGTTAAGGAGCAAAAGTGCAGTTTGTTATATCTAAGGTGCTCTGTGGGTTTACATCCAACAGCCATCTCTTGTTCTCACAGAACTGCACGTTAGAGACTTGAACTGTTACACTAGGACGACCACCTACAACCAGCGAAGTATTCATCGCCATGATCAGACCCTCATTTTCAGTGATCACAGAATCTCTCAAGTGTACGCTGCTTGAAAGTACATTTCCACCACTTTGTACAGTCATGTTAGTGTTGTTGCTAATGTGGAGACCAAGCAAGTCGATTCCAAGCCATCCACCAGTTGATGTCAGTGATACAATGATCGAGAGATTAGTGTTATCATTGAACGTCGTGTTTACGAAATTAAAGTTGAGAGAATACACTAAAGCAGTGGAGAGCATGATGTCAATATCTGTGTTGATATTTTCAGCAAATGTGCAGTTTGCTACTTGAACTTCACCTGAAAACCCCCAAGCAGTGTTTGTAGCCATTGTCAGTATCTTGCCAGTGTTTTTAGTGAAATTTGTGTTATATAGGTAAATAGAGAGGTAATAATTAACATCGGCGCCGTCATTGGAGGGAGTGTAGTACAGGAAACCTTTTGGATCAAATTTGGTGTCATGTACGAGAGTGTTGTTAAGAGTCAGTCGAGGATGGGTGGGAGGAGCTTGGCCAAAGTCTGAAGTGGTTTTAAGACTATCGACACGTGTTAGCGAACAATCATCGATCAATGTATCAACGTTGCCATTGAACATCAATGAGACAGAATCAACAATCTCCAGTCCTTGCAGTGTCAGAGTAACACTTGGAAAGTTAAACTGTATCGAATTGAAATTAATTGATACCTTATTGCTCCTTGAAGAAGAGTCTTCATTGGCTCCCAACAATGTCAATTCAGTTGTCCCAGCACTTGTTGCAGTTGACTTGACTGTTATGACTTGTGGTGAAGCAATGCTGACTATCACAGTCTTAGCTTGTACTTTGTTTAGATTCTTAAAGACATAGTCCAGTGACTGACAAGCTGTTCTATTGCCAGTCAAACACCTTGGTGAGTTCCTTCCATTATACTTGACTTTGATGTGACTTACACCATCATCAGACAGAGCTGACACCAGGAGGAGATGCAAAGAGATACAAGATACAAGGAGCAAATTTAAGATAGCCATATTCTGATGCAATATCCCAGTGGTTGCCAGTGAAACAATATTCATAATAACTATAATTGAATTATCATAATTAATGAACCGGAAGTGAATTATTGGAGTCTCGTTTAAAAGGCCTAGTTCCATGTAGCTTTGAGTAGCTATAGGTGACATGCATACATTTGTACCTCAGTGGTGCTATACTTCATACCACACAATTTTGCTTATAAAATAATACATGTTCATTATTACAATTTAAACTTTAGTGAAATTTCATAATAAAATTGTAAAACGAAGAACTCAATAGAAAAAAATCACAGTACAAAACACTGACTGATGATGACAGAGCGGAGGTTGGCACAATATGAACAATGAGATCAATTAACTGGCTAGAAATAAAAATTAATACAGTAAAATTAATACAATTCAATTGACCGCTGGTACACATACAAATTTGACAGGAGGTAGAGGAAAACGGAGAATAACTCCACTTTGACCAGCAAAGCACTATACAATACAAACACATGTACACACACACAATGGTAATACATTCCTACAACATAGAATAGAGAGTGATGAGTGGACAGTTTACACAGAACACAATGCCAGAGACAGAGTGTCACCACGTCCGACGAAAAGTTCACAACTCAGTTCAAAGTACCATAGTTATGTCTATAGGACTGAAACCTGTTACTGTGCTCCCCAGTAGCTGTCAGTGTAGCTGTCTTTTCAGTAGCCATGGGTGAGTCTGGTTCACTGCTGGTGGAACTCCTTGGTGTCCTGGTGGTGGTATTTGTTGTCAAAGAGGTCATAGGTGAACGATGGGTGGGCCTCTCTTCGTCTATGAGTGCTATGTTGTCGGACTTCTTACACTTCATGCACTGAGTGACACTCTGGCGAATACCTTTGGAGAAGACAAGGAAGAGGATGGCGTTGGCAAATCCTTGTCCAGAATCACCTATACCCTGTCATATGTGTGATGGTGAAATCAAGTCATAATTATTATCATCCTAGATCTATGTGGCTATACTCAAATTGGATTGGCTATTGGAGAGAGATAGAGGTGGCTATGATTATCTAAATGGTTTCAAGTTGTGGCCAAACAAAGCTTATGAGTCGGCCTGCAGTGGAGGATAAAATTAATCATGATTGTTTGTACATGCATGGAAACACACATACACTGATGGGTGTTAGTGACACACTATTTTCTCACATGCATTTTTTGTTTGTTTGTATTGGTCCATAGCAACACTGGACCACATCCTTTGAACATGGTCAGTACTGACAGCTGCCCTCAACAAAAGATAAGACACAGTTGTCCGATATCAATATGGGCTAGTACTAGTGATGTGGCTAGAGAGAGTCATAAGTCTACCAGCTTTGCACAACGTTTTGTGTTTGTAAATACAAACTACAATGGCTTTTTCATACAAACTGGCCACACTCTTGATAAAGGGTCACCATCCACACATCATGCATAATGGAAATGAAAACGTGTACAATCACATCACACAATTGCATGAGGGGACCTGCCATGGCCCAGGAAAACACCCGATGAATAAAAACAAGAGACTAAAAACTCTCTTATTAAATGATAAAAATGCTTAAAATGTCTGCTGTGTGACCAATAGCTCACAAAACAGGGCTATAGCTACAGCTTCCTTGCTAGCCTATACCCATGATCAAAGCTATACATAAATGGAAAGAATTACATGTTTTGCATGGATAAAAGCACCAGAGTCTATTTCAAAACTAAACATACCGAGAGATAGAGAAGAACTTGGTTGATCCAGTTAGGCACTGCCTCCCATTCCAACTGTACATAGTCATAAAGTATGCCAATGATACACGTCCATATTCGCAGCAAGAGAAACACAAAGGGAATCACCAAGAACCGATAGTCGACAAACTTCTTTGCTAATCTCACCTGTAAATTCAAGTTAAAGCATCGCATTGAATAAAGAATTACACTGATTCTCCATCATACAATATTCACAATGCAACACATAAATTTTCTCATGTAGCAAGCATGTTCAGTGGCACGTTCTGACAAGTCGGTACATGTTGTAAGTACTGTTAGTATCAGCAAATTGTAGGCCAGGCTGGCATGAATACTAATAGAACTCAAAAGGATTAATAACTCCAACCAACATTCATTGCATGTTTCGAGGTGGGATGAGTTTGAATACTGGATACATCTATAATGAATATTCAACCAACAGCTGACACCTATCCCATGTTGAATTGAAGCATGTGATTGACATGCATGCTAGTGATGTTGTGCCAGCTCTGACTCAACACATTCATACAGGTAGCTGCATACATTGACAAAATAATTACCCGTTTTTCCCTCTCTTTATTACAAACTATATCGTATAGCAAGTAAATTTGGTGGGCTTAAAAATTTTGCGAATTCCCATTAATTTTTAGTGTGATGGGTGATTTAAATTTGCCGATTTAATTCCGCATACTGCATTGTTTGTGCGTGCGTGCGTAAAAACTTGTTTGACAATTTGAAGAATAATTTGTCAATTTGCCAAATTTACCCGCTATACAGTATATCATTGAGAGCCAGATCTCTNTCTCTCTCTCTCTCTCTCTCTCTCTCTCTCTCTCTCTCTCTCTCTCTCTCTCTCTCTCGCACATATGTGCGCATGCATGCACGTGCACACACACACACACACACACACACACACACACACACAGCTATAGAGAGACCTCATCTATCGCATATTAGTCACTAAATTGATCATTCTGTAAAGCACAAACACACACATGTATAGTGTGACACACTCCACACAATGTTAATGCTAAATCATACCTGTTCGTAGTGAGTCACGTAGCACCTGGTTGCTAGGTAGAACAAGGGAATCAGAACAATAGCAAGGTACATCCAAAAGTCGTATGCAAAGAATGCAACAAAAATGTCTGTTTCATGTGAAATCAGATCGTAATCCCTGAGGGAGCACCATCCAGCAGAATCATACGGAGAAAAACCCAATCTTTCGGTGAACATGAGCCACAAAGTCAACAACATAGACAAACCATATGCTAGGATGTAACATCCGATCAAAACATACAACATTTTCTTTTTGGAGTACTGCATTAGTAGGAGGTAGATGTATGCAGCCAAGATGATGGTCCAGAAAACTGACCCATATGTGCAAAATGCTGCAAAAAATGCTTGAGTCTTGCACAACCCCACTATATAGAATGGGGGGTGGTTGTCATTCTCATAGTAGAATTTGTCAAAGTAGACAGACAGTCCTATTAGGTTTGAAAGAGCTACACCGAAATCCATGAGTGAAATGTTTACCAAGATTTCTCTGGTTCTGCTCCTTCTGCTCTTGAAGAGAACGTACGCTAAGATGATGAGAAGGGAACCGATGATTGAGAGGGCGCACACCAGTCCAACCACCACCCTCAAGCCAGTGCCTTTCACCAAGAACTTTGCCTTCTCTGTGTGGTTGATCCACGGAAGAAACGAGCCAGCACTGTCATAGTCAACTAACAATGTTTGTGGATCCATGACGCCTTCCAGAAACCAGCTGCTTTTACAAACTGGAGTATTATTGTTTTGTTGAGCTAGCTAATTAACTTAATTAGCTGACGTCGACGTGAGTGTGACCTCAAAAGGGGGTGGGGCTCGTTCCGGGTCCAAATAACGTCATACAAATGCAAAATGGAGGCTCCAAACGTCACAGACTTTGGCAACTGCTCCTGGCACCCTGCTATATATCCCGAGGTCATTCTAGCAGTTAAGATCACAGCTGGAACTACCTGCATCCTGTCTCTACTGGGAGCCAGTTTGATCATTCTCACTTATGTGGCTTTCAAAGACTTGCGGACAACAGCCAGACAACTGCTTGTCAATCTCTCCATTGCAGATATTATAGTGGTTCTCTCACACTTTACTGGCCTATTCACAAACTATGAACGTTTCTTGTGTCATTACAACCCAAGCTCGTGGAACCTGTCAGCTTCTGACAACTGGTGTGTCACCCAAGGAGCCTTCTCTATGTATGGAAACCAGGTGTCTTTCTTGTGGTCTCTGGCCTTAGCACTCTACATGGTGGTGGTGGTTTTGTGTGGTAAGCCAGGATTTGCTAGGAAACTTCTTGTTCCAGTGTTCTACGTAGTGTATTGGGGAGTACCTCTTGCCATCATCATTCCTATTGGTGTCAAACATTTCTTTGGTTTTACAGCTGTGGATAATCCTGGTAGGTAGACACAAAACTACTAAATTATTGCTATTGGTCATGTGAAATCAATTCTGTTCAGTTGTTTGTGCTGAAAGTAAACTCAACATGTGTTTTGATTTCCCCTTTCATGTACCAAATCAAAGGTTGGTGTTTCACCATCAAGATTGACACTAGTCCACGTGACGACAGCACAGTTGCTCTCATATTTGGCTATTCAGTTTGGGTCTACACAGCACTGGCTTTGTTACCTGTGTTTTACATCTTGCTTTTCTGCTGCTTAAAGTGGAAGGTCTGTACGTTGTGTGATATGACCTTATCGNCAGCACTGGCTTTGTTACCTGTGTTTTACATCTTGCTTTTCTGCTGCTTAAAATGGAAGGTCTGTATGTTGTGTGATGTGACCTTAACATGTGTGTGTGTTGTAGATGCTCATTATATTGCTATGTAGATCTGTGATGGTAGACTTATTGAGCTTTCATAGCATGATTCTCAGCTGATGAAGGTCCATAGACCGAAACGTACTGATATTTCATGCTATGAAGGCTCAAAAATTCTACTGTTGTGTGTGTGTGTGTGTGTGCAATAATAATTCCAAATGAAGCATGTGTTTTGATGTGTTCATAGTAGAAGTTCCAACTGCCATTGTCAGTTATCATCCAACTTGGTTATACAGTCAGTGATACAGCTACAACATTCATTTTGTTCTTTGATTCCCCTCCCCCCCCTCTTTGTTGTAGGCCTCTAAACGTGATACTCATAACTCACTTCAGCCTCTGCCTGAGAGAGGAGATGTCAAGCTGCTCTTTGTACCTCTGATTTTCTTCATGCTCAGAATATGGAGTACTGTTGTCGATGCAGTCATCTTTTACAGCAGTCCTGAGAGTATGATCTGGGAGAGGTACAGTGCTTCTAAGGCAGCAGCTGTCATTATAGTCATAAGTGTAAGTTGCATTTTTGTATGAAACTACTAGTGTAGGTAAAAGTTAACAGCATTATAGATTTCCAATTTTGGCAAACTGTCATCTGGTGCAAAATTAAGCAAAGCTTGAGGCCTGGGAATGATAAACAGTATTTTTAGTTATCTTTTAGAGGTGCATTTTCTTATTATACTCCTAAATAATGATTGCAATATGTATACAATAATAATAATATAAGATTTAAATTTTACAAACAAACTCCTTTCCCCTTATACAGGGTATTGGGTACAACGGTCAAGGGTTTGCCAATGCCATCCTCTTTTGTGCTTTCACAAAGCAAGTTCGGAAGAGACTCATCTCAGTGCTGCTCAATCTTCATAGATGTCAGCGTTGTGTTCATTATAGGTACAGAGCTCTCAAAAGGAATGATGAGAAAGTTAATTTTGTCGAATCGGGACCATTCACTGGAACGAACACCTATGATTCCATGTATGATAATACCATCGAATTGACAAACAGTCAAACACAAACAGCTATAAATAATTATTATTGAACAACAAACTCACACAATCATGCACATTGCATGATTATAATTGTCATGTACACTGTAGAACTAAATTTTATGATAGCTAATCACAATGCAACCACACCATTTGTAGAGGGTGGGGCTTGTATTTCATAATTTACCATGATTGGCATGTACGTGGAATCAAAGACAATATGAATGACCCCTATTTCGTTCCAGCTACCTACCCAGAGACTATTCTAACAGTACAGATCACAGCAGGCATCACTTGTCTCCTATCACTGTTTGGATCCAGTTTGATCATTTTCACTTATGTGGCTTTCAAAGACTTACGGACAACAGCCAGACAGCTGCTTGTCAACCTCTCAATAGCCGATGTGGTGCTGTGTTTCTCTCACTTCGTTGGTGTGTTCACCAACAGTAAAAGATTTCTTCCTCACTACAACCCAGAGACGTGGAACACGTCCACCACTGATCCTCTATGTATCACTCAAGGTGCATTCACTGTGTATGCAACCCTGGCCAGCTTTCTTTGGTCCATGTTGATAGCTGTGTACTTGTTGATCCTCATTGGTGTGAAGAGACCACTGATAGCCAAAATCCTGGTTCCTTTCCTCTACTGCATCTCGTGGGGTGTTCCGATAATCGTAATCATTGTTTTGGCAGTTAAAAGATACTTTGGATATGAGCCTGTAGCGGCCTCAGGTAAACCACGACAGCTGAGTAAGTTAATACCGCATGATATAGTGAAGCTAAGATAACTACTATGTATAATGGAAACTGTGAGAAGATTAAGAGTGAGGCATGAATAAATTCATATACTGAAATGGGTGAGGCTGGGTCAGGATTTGATTGTGGAGGAATACCATACTAATTTTGGGGCACTAATTCTCTTAAACTTTCAGGTTGGTGCTACACCACTAGCCATGGTAGGAACACCACTCATAGAGACACAACTGGAGACTTCCTTAGCTACGAACTATGGGTCTTTATTTGCTTTGGCGTACTGACAGTATTGTATCTGCTTCTCTTCATCAGTATAAGATGTAAAAAGGTAAGTGTAAACTGTGGGGTTTAACTTTCACGGATGAATCGTGATCCGTGAAAACCCGCAAAAGTTAAACCCTGCAAAATTTCCTGCTATATGGTATTAACTAATCTATGGTTAACACAGGCAAAGGTAAAAAGTAAAAATGCAGTCAAAATGTACTCCACTAATGGAGACCTGAAGTTGCTCTTTGTGCCGGTAATATTTGTTGTATTGAGAGTGTGGAGTACAGTGATAGACCTAAGCCTACACTACTTCAGTGAAGATGAGCAGCAGAACTATCGAACATCAAAAGCAGCAGCTGTCGTCATTGTCTTCTCTGTAAGTTCTACGCACACACTACACATGCATGCAGTTTATGTTTCCAAGTTAGATATTAGCCATTTGTATGCTTTACACGTTGTTGGATCATTGGATATTACACATAATGACATGCAGGCAATTGGAGTCAATGCTCAAGGATTTGCAAATGCCATTCTCTTCTGTTTGTTCACTCGAGAGGTGAGACTCCAACTGTTTCATTCTCTGGTCAAGCTTCGCAACTGTATTTTGAAATTTCGATGTCAACAAAGAGACAGGAGCTATTCAGAGCATGAAATATTACAAGATGAGTCGTCCAGTATACAACTTATTCAGAGCAGTGTTTATGGAACTTCATGATTAATTTTATTTCAATTAACAACTTTTAAGGAGATGTCTATGTAAACTATTAGCTGTATATATGTAGCACACTGTGAGTGAGTATGTGTGTGTGTGTGTGTGTGTGTGTGTGTGTGTGTGTGACTGTGACTGTTTGGATCAATGTCAATGAATATTGCTAACGTTAATCTCTCTTGTAATGGGCGTGGCTGGTAAGAGGTCAAGAAGTAACACAGTCAAAGAGAAGTCATGAACAGCAGTACCTTGTATCCAGCAGTCTACCCTGAGACAGTTCTAACTGTAAAGATAACAGCAGGGATCACTTGTCTACTGTCCTTCTTTGCAAACATTTTGATCATTATCACCTATGTGGCCTTCAAAGATCTTCGTACAACTTCAAGGCAGCTGCTTGTCAATCTTAGTATTGCCGACATAATTGTAGTCCTGTCACATTTTGTTGGACTTTTTGCGAACTTTGAACGCTTCTTGCCACCAGAAGACTTCTCTAATTCCACCACAGACGCTCTTTGTGTTGCCCAAGGGGCATTTAGTGTTTATGGAACAATTGCAAGTTTCTTGTGGTCAATATTGATAGCAGTACACCTCATCATAATGATTCTGTCTAGAAAGAAGCTCTTGACTAAAGTTTTCATACCTATTTCCTATATTGCTTCATGGGGTATACCCGTAATAGTGATTATCATTGAAGGAGCATTAAAGTACTTGGGATTTGAGCCCGTGTCTAATGCAGGTAATCACATTGAGATGATGCTGATCTATTTATTAATATTAATAATACTCTACATGCTACTGCATAATGTATAATAATTATTCAGTGTCACTGTTTGTAACTGTTTAGGTTGGTGCTATACACAGATCACCGATGTCTCACTAGTTGCACAGATACTTGGCTACGAGATTTGGTTAATTATTGCTTTTATTTTCATCACTGTTCTCTACTTAGTTCTCTTTTGCTACATACGATGTAAAGTAAGTTGAACGATGAATGACTTGAAAAATTACCGTACAGTATGATCTAAACCATACCTCTTTTGTTGGCTACCAGGCTATTTATACAGTGGTTTCTTTATTCCAGATGAGAACGAGTAATTCAAATCATTGGACTCTTCTTGGTGCAGCTAAGGGAGACATCAAGTTACTCCTTGTACCAGTCATCTTCTTTCTTCTGAGAATATGGAACCAGATCATTGATGGTATTCTACACTACAACAACCACGATGAAGAAACCATCAACAATTTCAAGCACTCTGTAGCTGCCGCAGTGTTTGTGGTGTTTTCTGTAAGTCTGTCAAGATGGAGAGCTAGATACTGATCATGATCAGATGTAACTTATGTTCAGGATGTCTTTGTTCTCCTAAAATATAGGGTATTGGACTCAACGCTCAAGGACTTTCCAATGCTATTCTGTTGTGTATTCACCACACAAGTTCGAAGAAGATTGACTTCAACTATGATCAAGTGTCTTCGCTACTGTGTACGTCTAGTATGCTGTTGTAAACTGTGTGAACCGGTGGCTTATAAACTAACAAGCCGAAACCATCCTGTTAGTGTGCCACTTGAGGAGAGTGCTATATTCTCATCTTCTGTTGGTGATTCAGCTGCTCTCCTAGAAGAGCCAATCAAAGGTGACAGACCATCCAGCATATTGACCTATGGTAGTAGCTAAATTTTAATATTCAGCATTTTTGTGGATTTTTGAGAATAATTTGTGACCACTTTGTGGGCGTGGCTGAGCTGTTGCGACCAATTCGTGGGCGTGGCTGAGCTGCGCGTGCACACTGTGTAAACTAGGCGTCAGCTGGTTGGCCCGTTCATGCTGACCTTGTATAAACGTGCTTGGAACATGCTCTTTTACCCAGTGTTGAGTTCAATGGCAATGGAGTGGCATAATCAAACTCAAATTCCAGCCTTTCGTCCAGAAGTTATTCTAGCAGTAAAGATTACGGCAAACGTCACTTGCATCCTGTCTCTACTGGGAGCCAGTTTGATCATTCTCACTTATGTGGCTTTCAAAGACTTGCGGACAACAGCCAGACAGCTGCTTGTCAATCTCTCCATAGCTGATATCGTAGTGGTTCTCTCACACTTCATTGGACTGTTCACTAACTACGAGCGGTTTATACACAATTTCTATGTTGTACCATTTGAGAACAAGAATGGTTCTTGGTACCAATCAACCCATGATCCTTGGTGTATCACTCAAGGAGCATTTACACTGTATGGAACTGTTTCATCCTTCTTGTGGTCCATGGTGATTGCAGTGTACCTCTTGCTGTTGAGTGTATGGAGACACAGATTCATTACAAAATTGGTTGTGCTCTTCTACATTCTGTCCTGGGGTGCTCCAATTGTTGTGGTCATCATCAATGCAGCACTTGGGTATATCGGCTTTGAACCACTCTCCAATACAGGTGGGTTTTCTAAATAAAATTTTATTTGTTTTTTGTATTAGATTTGCATATGTGAATGGTTCAAGTAAAAACTGAACTTTATGCCCACTTACCATATTTCAGATATTTAGAGATAAAGTTCAAAGTTCATATATGACGTAATTGTGAAAAATTGAACTCTACGTGTATATTTTGGTACAGCTACTTCAGCTTGGTGTAAAATTTTGTCTAATGACTGCTGCTGAACCAAACTAAACAAAACCACAGAAATTTCATTTTTGATGGGAGGGGCATAAGATTCAGTTTTTACCTGAACCAGTCACATATGTAAAGTCAGCCCCAACGGTTTCCAGTAGGGGGTTGGGTGGGTGGGAGCTTGGGTGGGTGGTGGAACCGTCCCAGGCTGAATAATATCCATGGTGAGATCTGACATGAATTATTAAGATCCTATATTATTTTGTTGTTTACAGAATAAAGACAGTGATTTGTGATAGTCGTAATAATAGTTTACTCTATTGCCATGCCTGTATTAAATCTCTGTGCAGGATGGTGCTACACTACTGATACTCGTCCTGCAGTGTGTATGAATGAGAACAGGACTGACATTGATCACTTCAATGCAGTTGCAGCAGACTTGTTCAGCTATGAAGTGTGGCTCTTTCTCTGCTTCACAGTCCTATCCATATTATATCTCCTTCTTTTCATATACATCCGCTGGAAGGTACATGGTACAGTGATACCTAGCAGCTACATAGATAACAAGACATGCACTACTTGTATATTGATCCTATCATGGTACATATTGACCATCATGCCACTAGTATACCATATAGCTGGCAACCTATACAAGGGTCTTATTTTGGTGAAATTGGCGAATTTCTCCAAAATGCCCAAATTAAATCCACCAATGAATATTCAAATGCATGTATGCTAGTGTGTAGCTACTATACTAATTTCGCTGTATGACATAATGTGCTTTCTAGGTTTCATTCACCAAAATTAAAGTTTGCCAGTAGTATAGTTTGAGCCCCCTTTTGCCAAATTTTATCCTCATCAAAATAACTGGCACTGCTATAATTATGGTAATTATAATTATATGAACTTGTAGAAGCATTCTGATGAAAAGACACAACAGATAGCAAAGGTGGACATCAAGTTGTTGTCGATTCCTATCATTTTCTTCTTTCTGACCATTTGGACAGCAATCTCTAACAGCATCTTGCACTACTCTAGATGTGCCACAGCTGAGAGTTATAGGACTTCAAACTTTGCAGCAGTATTGGTGGTACTATCGGTAAGTTTAAAAAATGTTTGCTAACTCAAATTTTAATTAATACACAATTTTATGTGAATGTGCACACACACACACACACACACACACACACACACACACACTGCCTATACAGGGTATTGGTCTCAATGCTCAAGGCATATCCAATGCTATTCTCTTCTGTGTCTTTACAAAGCAAATCCGACAGAGACTGTTAGCTAAATTGTGCTATTTTTGTGTCTGGAGTAAACAGAAGTCTAATGAGCTAGAACCTTCTGATGTGCTGTCTTTTCCTAGCTCAGCTGAGAGAAAAGAAGAAAGTACAAAGTTTATTCCAGTCAATGAAGAACATTCCATTAATAGAAACAGTGTAACTGTTCTTTATGGAGCTGTGCAGCAAACTAATAGTAATTGAAGCATTTATATAACAGTTATTTTGTGTGTACATGTGTGTGTGTGTGTGTGTGTGTGTGTGTGTGTGTGTGTGTGTGTCTGTGTGTGTGTGTGTGTGTGTGTGTGTGTGTGTGTGTGTGTGTGTGTGGCTCTGCTATTACGCAGCCAAATTAACTTCAAATGTTCTTATATCAACAAGCTGAATTGCTCAAAATTGCCTCAGCAGTAAAATTTCTAGTCATGCACAATCCTAAGAATGTAATTATAACTTTATAATATTCGCGCGAGGGAGGAGCCTGCGAAGGGTGGCGCTGAACATCATAGGTCAATAAAATTTGGGACGTCAAAGTTACAATCATGGAAAGTATCCCAGTGATTGATTTTCAAGGTATTTCGAGCACAGCAAACTATTTTGGTTGTCCTCAGTTAGAGCAATTACACTCTGCTTTTACCGAGATCGGTTTTGCTTTCATCAAGAACCACGGTATTGCTGAACGTGAACAGGTACTCTGCTGGCCTCAGTAGCATTATATCTGCTAAAATTAAATGATAATGATAAAAAAAAAACAACAACTTGTATTAGTGTATAATACATAGCATTGTTTTGTGTCTAGCAAATCAGTGGATCTAGTGATCCCTAACTAGGTATTGTACGTACTTGGTGTATCTAACCATATAATATTATATTATAGCTGGTGTATAAACATGTAGATTGATGAAGCATTCACTGCAACATTAAAGTTTTTTGAGCTCCCACCTGAAACGAAACGAAAATACCTTCACAGTCGATCAAGAGAGGGAGATCCTGGAAATGATGGCTACCTAAGTTATCGCCAAGAAGCGTAAGTATCAATGTCAAAGGCCCCGGTCATAATATCTTAGATCATTATCATGCCTATCCAGCTAACACCAGTATATAACAGTTATTATTCAGTACAAGAGTTGTATTAATTAACTTTTTAAATTTCGGTTATTATCCAGGTTAGATACTTCTAACCCCAGTGGTGATCTTAAAGAATGCTTTGATGTTTGCTCATATGATAATTGTGTAAGTTGCTGGCACAAATATTAATAGTGATGACTGCAAGTTTAACACACTTGCATTATATAGCCTCAATTGTAAAGCCAAGCTCTTCCCCCTATATACAAGGCTTTACTTGTACTGTGTGTTGATGAAACCATAATATACTTCAGAATGTATTGGAACCAACAAAGCCATGCACATGCACTTCAAAGGAAGAAATAACTAACTAGTATAAATTAACATAACCCTTCGTCATTCCATCCGACACCCTATATAGCTACTGTACAATGAGTTTACCACAATGTAGTTATCGTATGCCCAGGAATATTTTTATTATCCTAACTAACACGTCGTAACTGATACAGTGTTACCCAGATGAAGACGTTCCAGAATTTCGAATAACCATGATGAGAATGTATGATAGATGTAGGGCATTATCTAACAAGCTATTGGAGATGATTGGATATGCATTAAAATTGGAGGTGAGTTTTGAGATCATTCAACTACACTAAGACTAGCTAGCCTCGTACCCAGGCTCTCTCCTTTGACCTTACACTAACAGTAAGGGAAAGGAATGGGAGAGCCTGGGTACAAGGCTAAAGACTTACTATTTATGAGTTAACATAGCTGCTACTAGATCTGACTATGCCATGCAGACTATATTGCTTCCGATTTCATCATTACACCTTCATGATTCATAATTTTTTGTGACATTGAATAGGATCCACTCTATTTTGTGAAGACTCACCACAAACAAGGACTTGGTCCTGAGGAAAACCTGTCCGATATGAGGGCCAACTACTACCCTCCACTGATGGGTGAGATCAAAGAGAACCAAGTGAGGTGTGGAGAGCACGTGGACTATGGCTCCATCACTCTGCTCTTTCAAAGCCCTGGTGGAGGACTGCAGGTAATGGGCATGATCATCAGATGCAAGGCCACGGTGTTTAGAACTGAAGTGTATGTGTGATGCATTAATGTGTGTGTGTGTGTGTGTGTGTGTGTGTGTGTGGCTCTGCTATTACGCAGCCAAATTAACTTCAAATGTTCTTATATCAACAAGCTGAATTGCTCAAAATTGCCTCAGCAGTAAAATTTCTAGTCATGCACAATCCTAAGAATGTAATTATAACTTTATAATATTCGCGCGAGGGAGGAGCCTGCGAAGGGTGGCGCTGAACATCATAGGTCAATAAAATTTGGGACGTCAAAGTTACAATCATGGAAAGTATCCCAGTGATTGATTTTCAAGGTATTTCGAGCACAGCAAACTATTTTGGTTGTCCTCAGTTAGAGCAATTACACTCTGCTTTTACCGAGATCGGTTTTGCTTTCATCAAGAACCACGGTATTGCTGAACGTGAACAGGTACTCTGCTGGCCTCAGTAGCATTATATCTGCTAAAATTAAATGATAATGATAAAAAAAAAACAACAACTTGTATTAGTGTATAATACATAGCATTGTTTTGTGTCTAGCAAATCAGTGGATCTAGTGATCCCTAACTAGGTATTGTACGTACTTGGTGTATCTAACCATATAATATTATATTATAGCTGGTGTATAAACATGTAGATTGATGAAGCATTCACTGCAACATTAAAGTTTTTTGAGCTCCCACCTGAAACGAAACGAAAATACCTTCACAGTCGATCAAGAGAGGGAGATCCTGGAAATGATGGCTACCTAAGTTATCGCCAAGAAGCGTAAGTATCAATGTCAAAGGCCCCGGTCATAATATCTTAGATCATTATCATGCCTATCCAGCTAACACCAGTATATAACAGTTATTATTCAGTACAAGAGTTGTATTAATTAACTTTTTAAATTTCGGTTATTATCCAGGTTAGATACTTCTAACCCCAGTGGTGATCTTAAAGAATGCTTTGATGTTTGCTCATATGATAATTGTGTAAGTTGCTGGCACAAATATTAATAGTGATGACTGCAAGTTTAACACACTTGCATTATATAGCCTCAATTGTAAAGCCAAGCTCTTCCCCCTATATACAAGGCTTTACTTGTACTGTGTGTTGATGAAACCATAATATACTTCAGAATGTATTGGAACCAACAAAGCCATGCACATGCACTTCAAAGGAAGAAATAACTAACTAGTATAAATTAACATAACCCTTCGTCATTCCATCCGACACCCTATATAGCTACTGTACAATGAGTTTACCACAATGTAGTTATCGTATGCCCAGGAATATTTTTATTATCCTAACTAACACGTCGTAACTGATACAGTGTTACCCAGATGAAGACGTTCCAGAATTTCGAATAACCATGATGAGAATGTATGATAGATGTAGGGCATTATCTAACAAGCTATTGGAGATGATTGGATATGCATTAAAATTGGAGGTGAGTTTTGAGATCATTCAACTACACTAAGACTAGCTAGCCTCGTACCCAGGCTCTCTCCTTTGACCTTACACTAACAGTAAGGGAAAGGAATGGGAGAGCCTGGGTACAAGGCTAAAGACTTACTATTTATGAGTTAACATAGCTGCTACTAGATCTGACTATGCCATGCAGACTATATTGCTTCCGATTTCATCATTACACCTTCATGATTCATAATTTTTTGTGACATTGAATAGGATCCACTCTATTTTGTGAAGACTCACCACAAACAAGGACTTGGTCCTGAGGAAAACCTGTCCGATATGAGGGCCAACTACTACCCTCCACTGATGGGTGAGATCAAAGAGAACCAAGTGAGGTGTGGAGAGCACGTGGACTATGGCTCCATCACTCTGCTCTTTCAAAGCCCTGGTGGAGGACTGCAGGTAATGGGCATGATCATCAGATGCAAGGCCACGGTGTTTAGAACTGAAGTGTATGTGTGATGCATTAAATTTTCTTCAGGTGAGACGACGAGATGGAGGATATATTGATGTGCCATATATGCCTGACGCTGTACTGGTCAATCTGGGATATACCATACAAAGCTTGACTAATGATATATACATTGCTTCAGTAAGTGCTACAAGTAGAGGATTTACTTCATTCCACACTCTTTGCTCTAGCTAGTGCATACCATAGAGCCGGAAATATTGACAGGGATATACCAAACCATTAAATATTTGACAGTCAATATTTCCAACCACACATATACGTGTCCGCTTCTTTATTAACACCACGATGAAGTAAAATTATTTCTTAACTTTGAAGGGATACAAAAAATAATTGGCATGGTGGTTTTATTTCACGTGCACGAGAGTGCATAACTGTACATAATATTATTAATTTAAAGAATTAACCCAAAACATTATTATTGCTAGAGTAACTGTTCTGCAATTGATTATGACACATACACATCACATACAGCCTCATCGAGTTCTGGTTCCAAAGGACAAGAAGCTAAGAGAATCAGTCCGACAGTCGTTGGGCTATTTTGCTCATGCAGACAATGATGTGATACTAATACCAATAAATGGTGGAGATGCTAAGTACCCTCCAATATCAGCTCGAGAAGACTGTGATAGAAGGTTTAAGAAAACTATCCACATACTGCCTGGTGCTAACTAGACCGATTTAATTGGCACAGTGTATGATTGTTACAACGGAACTGAATAACATCTAAGAAGCTGAAGTGACTTGTACTGCAGTAAAAATATCTTATGTAATTGTCATAATATTATTATAATATACTGTTTAAGTTGTTTTCTGTTGCATGTGTTTACGATTAAAAAAATTCAAAATCTATGGCAACACTGTATGTGTCAAAGTAATATCTGATGCATCCTGAAATGAATAAGAATGAACTTGAACCACCCCATGCATAAAGTAGTCAAATTGTGCTAGCTACATGTCTAGTTACTGAGCCATAGAAGTACTACAAGATACCAAAGAAGAATGGCAACTGTGTAATTGAAAACAATCTAACGCTTTATCCAATTCAACTTGCATTAATTGGTTTATTTCAATAATGAATGTTATATCAAGTTACAATACAATACCATACTACCACTATCATGAAACTAGTACACCAACAGCTGAACTAGAAGTTGTATCTGGGGCTTTAGAGTCCTTCTCTTCTCTGTCATCCACTATTTTAATGCCATACTTTTCTCTAAAGGCATTCACTTCTTTTCCTTTCTCAGTCAACATCTCCATCCGCTTCTTGATCAACAGAGACAACTGCAGAGAACAGAACAGGTGACAATACTGTATCACAGATAAGTTGAAAACTATTTTTAGGAGAAGATAAAAAGTGACTAACATACACAAGATTCTAGCAACAAATTCTGACAAATCATACTAGAAATGGCTGTGTGCACTATCTTAATTCAGTTCACATTTATTATGATAAAGGTCTATTAGTCTACCTGTTCAAAGTTATGCTCCAATGCTGGCAGTACATCTTTTACTGTTCTCTCGACCAACACTCCTCCCACCATCCTGAAACATTTCCTTCCAGGATCAACCTTCTTTAGAGTCTCAACCACTAACCTAGTGAACAGAGATCATGTCAGGAATTGTATTGTGGGTGCGCATTATTTAGAACAACTCACCTATGTTCATTTTTCTCCTCTTCTAGCTCTGTTAACTTGCCAGCAATGGCTCTCTGCTCTGATCTTAACTGTTGAAACTTTGAAATAATCTTCTCCTGGGCTTGTGGGTCCTCCTTCTTGCTGCTACCTTTCGAAGCCATATTACTGTGTGCATTACGAGCATGCGCAGTTAACAATCAAAAACACGTGGTCGCCAAAGAGAAGGTTGAGCATTAGGTGAGTGTACGTGTATGGTTGTAAGATCCGCTTTGAACGTACTTATCACGGCAATAATGATGACAGAAATAATGGGAATCTCTCTGAGATACTCTTCTATGCTGACTAACAAAGTACTTTGCTGATTTGCCACAAAACCTGTCATTTTTTATTGGCTACTCCCAACTTGTTCAAATTGTTTTTGAAAACTATGTATTTGTTTTTCTCTCTGTTGCAGGCTCCCATGATGCTTTAGATATATTCTTTGAAGTAAGTATTTTGTATGTGCTTGGCTATTGACAAAGGATGACTCATAGGGACAGCAGAGAGTTGAATCTTTGATATCAACTCAATGATGCTGAACACTAACAGACTGATGTCAACAGATTATATGCCCCATGACTATAACTACCAAGTCTTACGAATCAATACTTCAATTCAGTATAATTTACCTAAGACTAATACTTTTAGGTTTGGTCATGTTGAAGCCTGGGTCCAGTTTCATGGCTAAGAAGTGGTAAGTGTCAAATCACATTTGAGCATATGATGATGAACCTGTTTTGCGGTCTTGCTGTACACACGCAGGTGTGAGTGATGACTAGTAAACAGTGATAAAATAAATCTGATGCTCTTTTTATACCAGAGTATTGGTAACTTTAGTGTGCTTGCAAAATTATAGGGGTTGCGTTTCTGAGACATGGAATAGGATCAAGAAACAGTGACTGCTACTGTATGTGCTTTTACTTCTGACTTGAGGCAATCGTGAGAAGAATTGCAAAATGTACAGAAGAAAATGGTAAACGGGATAAGCACAGTTCAATATTAATCATATAACCATCGTGATACTAATGTATTAAAGATGGCAGTTTTATTGTCATGAAACCAAAGGGGGTAGTGTGATGATTTCATAGTTCAACGGATAAGAGTGCATTATTTTGTACTGGTTGAAGAAACTGGTTCGCCCCTATCTGATACCCCCATTTCAGTTACTGTAGTCTGTTCATTATTATCCTTTCATTACTGCTATAAAAATTACACTATTGTGCGATTTTGTTGCCCATACAGGATGAAGATCCAAGATGCAACCCAGCCCACTCTTGAAAACCTAGATGCCATTCCCAGCCAAAAATTCAAGCAAATGCTAAAACATTGTCTAGTATAGCCAAGACTTCTGTTAAACTATTCTCATTGTTTTACGGAATAATTTTTTTTCTTGTGCAAATAGTTGGAGTGATTGATATACAGCAATGAACAAATACGTGTACACACAAGTAGCAGTAGTAGTAAGAAAGAGCAGCTATCGTTGAATGACCACACCCATCATTGGTGAATCGTCTTGACTCTCCCTGTGGCCATTCTGGTGGGTGTGTCTAGTTCTGTCCGTGGAGGACGATTTCATTGATCTAGTTCTTGGAGAAGAAGCTGCCAAACCGTTAGCAGGAGGAGTCGGTTGAAAATGAAAAGGATTATGCCTGCCATGATGGTGAGAATGGTGGTGATGGTGAGCATGGCCACTTGGGGGCACTGCCGGTTGAGACATTCCAGGAGCTCCGAACTTGAAATGAAACTGTTCTGCCGATCCGTCGGGAAATAGTCTACTGGTGCCGAAGAACGACTGGGGAGGAAGGGATCCGTTCTGAGAGGTATAAGGGACACTAGGGACACTGTGGCCGTATTGCTTGCTCGGTTCAGGAGCGGTGGAGTTCATAGTCATTCCTGTGTGGTATGATCGAGAGTATCCTCCCGGGCCGGCCGAGGATGAGCCGTGATGAGCGTAGGGTACCTCTAGGGTGTGAGGGAGGCCGTCGGGGGTGACTTGAGGCGGGGAGAGAGGGGTGAGGGTCACGTTGGAAGCATCCAGGCCAGCATACGAACCGTGAGAGAGAGATCCGGGTGGAAGGGGCATGGGGATATTGGTCCTCCCCATTATCGGCTCTTGTACTGGCATCGGCACGTGACCAAATGGATCGGCGAAGGACTTTGGATGGACGGCAGAGGGATGAGGGCCAGGGAACAGTTGGTCCGTGCTGTACTGCGACGTGGGGATGTGATACTGACCGCCAATCTCTCCCTGAATGCTGTCGTTGTGAGAGACACTAGAGTGATAGCTGTGAGAAGAACGACTCGACTTGACACTCTCAGCGGTTCCTTCGAGAGGGACAGCTATGTCGTGACTCCGAGGGGCGAGGGTCGTAGCTGCTGCTGCAGTGGGGGTGACAGGTGTAGTGGTGGTGGGAGCAGAGCCGTCACGACGGAAGAATGTGTGCTGCAACGCATCGTACGGTTTGATTCTCGTGTCGGGGTCGTAGTCCAGCATTCTTAGAATGAGATCTTTAAAACGACGATAGTCTGATGGCGTGTGTCCAGGGTCATTTTGCCGGGTTCCTCCGGGACCTCCAATCTCAACACCGAGGATATCGTCCAGAAGCCTACTGCCAGGCCGACGATACACATCCTGGACACACACACAAACAAGCATACACAAATGCACACACATAAATCCAATGGAAGAATAAGAGAATGGTGTGACTAACCTTTCTGCCGTCTCGAGGTCTTCTCAGCATCCAGTTGCCACCTGGACCCTTCTCAAAGAATTTGTCAGTGCGTGAAGCAGCTTCCAACACGTGTGCAGGAGGTATACCAAGTACCTCCACTATCTTACACACTTGATCAAACTGTGGAAAGAACCAAATCATTTGTGAGCTTTTGCACAAGTTGACGATGAACGAATCCTACCTCATCTTTCCCACTGAACAGAGGCTCTCCAGTGTGCATTTCAACAAGGATACAACCCAGACTCCACATGTCAATAGCAAGATCGTAGGGGATGCCCAGCAACACTTCGGGAGAACGATAGAAACGGCTTTGAATGTAATGGAACATCTGAAACAGCAAGAATACATGTAGTTATGACACAAAGTATGCTGTGATATCACCACCGATATCAGCTTTTAAAGTAAACACTATTAGCATGATTGTGTAGTACTGCAATAACTATACTACCATGAAAAATATAGCACTTATTGAAGAAACAAGCACTGGAACAACTACTTGAAAGTCAAAAGAATGAGGTAACAAAACAACTCACTCTCTGTCCCACTTGACAGGAGCTACCAAAATCGACGATCCTGATAGCACTCCTCTTGGGGTTACACAGCAAGATATTCTCTGGTTTCAGGTCACAATGGATCACATTGATCTCAGGAGTGGAGAGGAAGAGCAACGCCGTGCACAACTGCTGGGCAAACTTGCGAGTGAGGTTCAAAGAGACTCCTCTGAAATTGGTGTTCCTCAAGAGTTCGTAAAGATTATAGGAGAGGAGCTCAAAGACCAGACAGAGATGATTACGATACATGAAATGACGCTTGAGACGAACTGCAATGCAAACAGAGAGAATATAAATACACACACAGTGATACACACACACACACACACACACACACACACACACACACGCATACGCACGCACACACACACACACTCCTAGACTAGAGCCAAGAAACAGTATCCTACCAATGTAGTATTTGTTGTCCACGTCTTTCGAGTTAAGTAGCTCCAGCAGTCGTTTTTCAATGAGAGCTTGCTGGTAGAAGGCACGCTTGTTTTTGATGATCTTAATTCCAACCCACTCCTTCTCGACCACATCATACGCCTTCACCACCTGAACACACACACACACAAGGTCAACACACAACTCTACAGAGAGTACTTTCAGTCTTTTCTTACTTGTCCGAACGAGCCTTTCCCGATGAGAGAGTCGATCTCGTATCTGTCGATCCATCTTTCACCTGGTGTCACCTTATAGTCGTGATTCTCATCGTCCCAATCTTCATTCTTGCCTTTCTTACTTCGATCCAACCCCCCTCCATGATGGGGCCTCTTCTTCTTGGAGTAATAAACCTAGAGAGAGAGAGAGAGAGAGAGAGAGAGAGAGAGAGAGAGAGAGAGAGAACAGGTGGTGACTAGTTATATAGTACTCTACACACAATACCTATTGGCTCAAAAGGTCAAAGCCATTGTAGTTCAGCTGATAGTTGGACAATAGGAAACATTTAGTAACTCAAATCAGATGTAAACAAAGTCATATGTGCAACTGCTGACACACCCCATGTTGCCCAAACCATGAATACCAGCCATTGAGCAATCACCACAAACAATGCTGTGATCAGTATACACTTCCTGTATGAGCTGGTTTGGCAACTACAATGACATCATTCATGACAGCATCATGTGATTGATTGCTACCATATATGGCAAACGGGCACATCATGGCTTCAGTCAATTAGAAACTCAATGCTGTCAATTTGTTGCCAACCATTCTGTGTAGGCACATAGTCTGGCTATGTGGGGAATACTACACTGAATGAACTATCATACTATATACATACACGTACTGTACACACACTGATTTAAACATATACATTACCTCATTGATTTTCCTGTATGTCTTGATCAGATCAACTGTCAACTTGCGTAGAGGAGCTTGTGAAGGGTTTCGAAAGGATCCAGCCAATTTGGGCTGGTATAATATGGGGTTCTCCCCACCCCCAGCCATCGCACGCACTGTTGTTAGTGGAGCTGTGTAGGGGGGGACATGGGATAATGATAATGAGTAAACACACCATCAACACCACCAGCTGGCGGGAACACACAAGAATGTGGCCTAGCCCTACCAACATCAAACAACACACACTCTCACACACAACTGTAGAGAGAGGGGGACAGGAAGTCCTATCACACTCATACATGTACAGGGCCCATAATTTTTACCATAGGATACAGACACCTCTAACATTTTTATACTTTATACATGTTGGTGAATTTGTCCACCAGCTGATATCAGTTGGACCACTCAACTGACACTAAGTTGTCAACAAGGAAGCTAATGTTATTTCAAGTACACAGATTTCCTAATGCCTAGACTGGAAGTGGTTGATAGTGACTGAGAAACCTCATTGGACACACAGGGAAAGTACCAGAGAATGAACCTTTGAAATTATGGGTCTTTCAAAACAGGACAACACAATTAGTTTGAAACTGTGTCAAGTGCGGACCCTCAAAAAGATAAAGACAGTGGTGCTACACTATCTAGAAAGGTGTATGACTTGAGAGCTACTAGTATTTGAGTGCTCTTTATATCGCTCAAACGTGTAGCAAGTAGGACGGTGAACGTCACACATCAAATATGGCTACCGTGTATGTTCTTGGCTGACAAATACCCGTTGATTCCAGTCTGAATCAACTTATACTGCCCCAAATAACAATGAATCAACTAAAACATAGCTTTCCACACTCATACAAAGTGTGAAAAGCTTCACCAAAGCTTAGTTTACATCATACCTTACAACACACGGGAGAAAGCTTTGTCAACAACTCTAATACAGTTGTCTTTGCTCCGTCAAACGGTCGGTAAGAAAGAGTAACTCTCCCTGTTGACTTATTCTTGACTTTCTCTGGTCCGTTCACGGCGAACAGTTCAAATGAAAGGCGGTATTAGGAGCGAGAAAGCCCGCCAAAAATTATCTGTAGCGATTTACTTTGCGGCTTTCCCAAGATGACGGACGGTTTCTATTGCGCATGCGTGAAAGTCACATGGCCTGACAAAAGATTGAATAGCCGAAGTTGCTAGTGTGAAACTTGAGCTGAAAATGGGAAGACCAGGTAATTTTACATAATCTAACGCTGCTGTACATCAATATTAGTTGTATTGGAATCGATTGATCTGTTTATAAAATAAGATAGAAAGCTTTCCCCCTATATTGTTTAGTATTGTTCACAAATGGTATAATTTATCTTTCTATCATTTGTTCATGTGCTTGTGATCTGCTGTAGGTCGTGGTGGATTTGGACGAGGTGGAGGAGGCAGAGGTGGGCGTGGTGGCCGTGGAGGGAGAGGCGGAGGTGGGCGTGGGGGAGGGTTCAAGAGTCCCGGAAGAGGTCGCGGAGGAGGTCGATTCGGAAGAGGAGGTGGTGGAATGAGAGGTGGAAAGAAAGTGATCATCGAACCTCATCGACACGAAGGTGTGTGTATGTTTCTGTGGAGACCATCGAACGACGTTTTTTGTTGTTGTTTTTTCAGGCGTTTTCATAGCACGTGGAAAAGAAGATGCACTAGTGACTAAGAACCTTATTCCTGGAGAGTCTGTGTATGGAGAGAAAAGAATCAGTATTGAGGTGGGTACATGCTCATCATGGCACCACTGTGAGCTCTTTCTTATGATTGTGCTTTGTTTGTGCAGGGTGAAGCTGAAGGCACCAAGATTGAGTATCGTGTGTGGAATCCATTTCGTAGTAAACTAGCTGCTGCCATTCTAGGAGGAGTCGATAAGATTCACATCAAACCAGGATCCAAAGTGCTCTACCTCGGAGCAGCTTCTGGAACTACTGTATCACATGTTGCAGACATTGTAGGACCTGTGAGTTTTTGTATAAATTATCATCTCAACCAGTTTATATCATCACCAATGTCGAATCATTTTGCTGGCAACAAGTCTCTACTTGAGCCTGACATATTGATTGTCTTTGATAATTTCAGGAAGGACTGGTGTATGCTGTGGAGTTCTCCCATCGCTCAGGCAGGGACCTCATCAATGTGGCCAAGAAGAGGACCAATATTATTCCCATCATTGAAGACGCCAGGCATCCACACAAGTACAGAATGTTGCTTGGTAAGCCAGCTCCTATCATGTGATGCACTGTTAACTTGTCTATGTCGGTTAATTTTTAGGAATGGTGGATGTGGTATTTGCTGACGTGGCACAACCTGATCAAGCCAGAATTGTTTCAATCAATGCCCAGCATTTTCTCAAGAACCAAGGACACTTTGTCATTTCAATCAAGGTATGGATCACCTTGTCCTATACTGCTATACATGCAATGTACAATGTGCATTTATCAATATGTGCAGGCCAATTGCATTGATTCAACTGCGGAGCCTACTAAAGTGTTTGCTGGAGAGATTAAGAAGCTACAAGCAGACAAGCTGAAGCCTCAGGAACAGATCACGCTAGAGCCTTATGAAAGAGACCATGCTGTAGTGGTTGGTGTGTACAGGTAGGTTGACTATGTCACTCCTTGAAGTAGATGATTCATCCTTTCTCTCTCTCTTTCCTGATACAGACCAGTGAAAAAGCCCAAAGCATCCTGAATATCAATTCTGACTCATCTACATACATAATGTCATGATACTAATTACATGCACATATTTTTGAATTTAGCGCTATTGTTATACACGACAGATTGTTATCTAATTACCTGAAAATTTTATGTGAGCATGCTTGAAAAATTGAATTCCGACGTGGCAGTGGTACAAGAACAATAGGGACAGCAAAAAGCTGCAAAGGTCTGCTACTGGAGCCCTGTTTTTACTAGTAGTTAATCACACAGCATATAATTCAGCGTATCATGGTAAGTGTGTCTTCTAGTGCATTGAAAGCTAATGACCCGTTGACGATTCTAATTAATCCTCACCATTTGTGCAACAGGTCCTCTTAGCAGCCGCTGTGTGTACTAAACAGGGCAAAGGTACGCTCCAATGTGTTTCTAGCCATGTTGCTATACTCCATTGTACCATATTGTATGCATTCTTTCACTTTCGTTGATGTGTGTGGTTGTTTCCAGCTCTGGTATCACGGCAGTTTGTCGACATGAGCAGAGCTCGTGTTGAAGGTTTGCTGGCAGCTTTCCCTAAACTTAAAGGCAGTGGTGGAGTTCAGCACACATTCGTAGAAACAGAGAGTGTACGCTATGTCTACCAACCTCTAGAGAAACTCTATATGGTGCTCATCACAACCAAAACCAGTAATATCCTCGAAGACTTGGAAACCCTCAGACTCTTCTCACGAGTTGTAAGTCATTTAACCTGCAAACTGAATTTTCTCAGTGATGTGTATGCTACATCTATGATACATTCACTGATACTTACAAGGGTTGAGTTATACTTTGCTGCTTAGCACACATTCACCGCACATACTGTAAACGTGGAAATATTGGCGGGCATTAATTTGGCGATTTTGCTCAGACCACTTCCCACAAAATATTGGCGGTTTTAAATTTGGCATTTTCCCTCCCTTGCGTAATGTATTGCAATAGTGCAAAAAACAGTTTGCACGCATTTAATTTGGCGGTTTTGCGCCGATCACCAAACCGCCAAATTTAATGTACCGCCAATATTTCCACTTTTACGGTAATCTTCTTTCCTTTATCTTCAAAAGAAGCACATTATTGGAATAAGTTGTGTACATGCAGTAACCCAATTCTACATTATAGTGCTATAGTGTTGACTATTGTGCTTTCGTTGTGTGTAGATTCCAGAGTATTGCTCTTCTCTGGACGAACAGGAAGTGCTAGATAACGCGTTTGATCTTATCTTTGCATTTGATGAGATAGTGGCCCTCGGCTATCGTGAGAATGTCAACTTGGCTCAGATCAGAACGTTCACTGATATGGACTCACATGAAGAGAAGGTCTATGAGGCCATGAGAAAGGTGGGTGTCTGGTAAAGGGTCGACACGATTGAAAGCTCCACTATATACTGAGTATATAATAAAGTTGTCTCTTTGGTGTAAACAATTCAATTTTGTTTAATTGGTAAAACTATGATCTCCAAACATACTACATTCCAAACATTATGAAACATTTGTAGACGGACGTTTTGTGCCACAAATTTTGGGCTTTATAATGTACAGTAGCTGGTAATGGTCATCAGTTATGAGTGGTCTGTCCTCCTCTCTACCCACAGTCCCGGGAGAAGGAGGCCAAGGATGAGATGAAGAGAAAAGCCAAGGAGTTGCAGTTGGCCAAGAGAGAGGCTCGTAAAGAGGGACGGTCACACTACTCGGGAGGATTTGGAGGGGGCGGGTTTGGATCACATGACTTCAAAAGTGGTGGCATGGGTCCGATGGTGGAGAGCCTGCCTCCTCAGGACATCCCTAAGTACTCCTACGGTGGAGGCTCAAGGTAGGTGTGGTCACCACACCCACTGGGAGGGGTTTGCCCTCCTGCATAAGGCATTGCTGCATTAGTTTATACCATGGCAGTGATGTAAGAACAGGAGGAAGAGTAAGTATAGGGAGTGGGTCTGCATTGCATGCAACCATGTCCTGTTGTGTTGATGCATGACAGTTGCAGTACTACTGATCCACTCTACATAGTAAATTATCCCACACGACAAATGTGAATAAAGAGGGGGTGGAGTTGCTTAAAATTGTATGAAAATTAGTAGTTTTATATGTATTTGTTTGGGGAGGGAGGTGCTTGAAAGGAGGGGAGAGTGCCCCCCTATTCCTTTTTGCAGGAAACAGTGTTATCGTTCACAGATGGCATACAACTCTAATGTTGGGTGTAGTTATAGGATATTGTATATAGTACTGTATGGCTGCATTAATTGTGGTGCTTTTATTTGGAAATTTGTGGGTACTCGAAGCAGCAATAACAGCGATAAACATCAATGCAACAGCCCCCTCCTAACACCCTTTTGGCCACACACAAACACACACACTCACTCACTCCCAGTAGTGGTCGATCAAGGCCATCAGGTGGAGGAATGAAATTGGGAAAGAAAGGAAAAGATGTCGATTCGTTTGTCGATAAACTAGTATCGGAAGGACAACGTGAGTTCCTCCCTGTCGTTAATCAACTATAATTGATTTGATCTCTTTGATCTCCCAACCGCTCTAGGTGTGACGAGTGCCACAGCTCCGAGACAACCGGCTGCAAGCGTCGTGAAGACGCCATCTCATGAAAGGTACAGTAGGGTGGGGAAGCTGACTAGCATGGGAGTAACTCGTGTTCTAACAGAGCCACCAACTACACACCTGAACAACAATAACACAC
>CAXIPT010000005.1:1928777-1980355 GCA_964030475.1 Tethya wilhelma | reverse complement strand
TCTCTCTCTCTCTCTCTCTCTCTCTCTCTCTCTCTCTCTCTCTCTCTCTCTCTCTCTCTCTCTCTCTCTCTCTAGTGTTCACTTGAAGCAGTCAGAGAAGATGGTGCTGGTAGCTGGCAGAGATGGTGGTCTTCAGAACATGGAAATATTGGGCATCATAATGTTAAGAATATCGGACCCAGAGTACGGCATGGTGAAAGTCGCCATTGACAACCAAGAACAGAGATCGGTTCAATTCCAGGTACAAATTCCTCTACACACATCACATTTGTAGCGTTTGTACCATAAATCATGTACCTTCACTCGTATGTGGTCGGTATGTGTGTACACTCGGAATATGTGTTGACTTGGAATTGAGTTAATAAGTTACAAATGATTGTTCAAATTGTTCGCCTGCACGCCATTGTTTGTTGTCCCATACACTCACCACCCACCCATCATCACTGGGGCCCTACCTAACCACTCATTAGCTCATTAGAGTGTGTTTGTTTGATGACCAACACATGGTGATGGGTGCTAATGGAGCCATACTGGGGTGGGGTGCCACTACTAACCATAACACACACATACACAGGTATCAACTCAAGCTGCTTAGAGCCTCATTACTGCTCAGCTCTAGTCCCAATCTCTCTCAAGTTTCACCATATTTGGTCAAACTCTTCAACCTCTGACTTTGCACTGGCTGGTGTTTGGTCTAAGCGTTGCTCTGTAAAGCAGCTTGTCCAGGGTGGTGGTGGCGTGAGTGTGTGAGCGTGTGAGAGACTGTTCTCTTTTCTGGGTATTCTCATCTTTCCAGTGAACTGCTTCGTCACAGCAGATGTTTGTGTGGAGTCACTACACACATGTTAATGGGGGGTGTGGCAATCCCTATGGGAATGTAGAAACGAAATGGAAAAATACCGTTCTAATTGTTTCAGCGTCAAAACAGAATGTACTAATGCAATTGCTAATGGACCCTTGCTGATATCATTCACTCTCACACACACATGCACACACACTCACACTCGTACTCACTCACACGCGCACACACACACACACACACACACACACACACACACACACACACACACACACACACACGTGCTCAGACCCATCCTAATGTTGACAAGCAACTCTTCAACCAAAAAAACATCATTGCTCTAAAACACGAAGGAAAGGCCTTCCCCCTCAACCAGGACGTGGGTGTTTTGAAGTGGAGGATGCAAACCACAGATGAGTCCCTCATGCCCATGACAAGTGAGTCGCATTACCTTACCTTTTGTAATAATTATAGGGGGGATGTGCTAATAGCTTAGCTTGCACTGATTGAGATATAGTATCAATTTGTAGTGGGTTTTTTTTTTTAGGTTGGGTGCCTCAGACCCTAACCATAGTCTATATTTTTCGTGAATATGATGGTGGATTTGTGAAATTCGCTAAATATAAAACCTGTTTTTGGAAGTGTTTTTTTTGGGGGGGGTTTTTTTAGAAGGGTTTTGGGAGGGGGGGTCGGACTGTTTTTTCACAGATTTTTCGTAAGCTTTAATTATGGTATAGAGATTAACATTTGTTGATTCACAATATAATTTAAACACAAAGGTAAGCTTTTCACCAGATTTTTGTCCCATTGAAATTTGAAGCTGTGCAGTAGTAGCTTCGTAGCTAGCCTTGGTGCTAGCCCCTTCACTTCAAGAAAAAGAAGAAGAAGGAAGGGGAAAATATGCCGTGTACATGTGTGAGTGTGCGTGAGAGTTCCTTTCTCCTCGTGTCTTTCATCTCACGCTTGATTAGCCTCCAGTGGGAGGTCGGCATAGTTGACTACAATTTGCTAATTTGCTGGTAATTGTATAAAGTGATTGCATTGAGGTTTATATTGAATCAAGTATGTCTGGTAGCCTGAAGGTTGTCCCCACCCTGCCCCACCTCATATCACTGTCGACTACAACCACCACTGCCACTGTTATCACACACACACACACTAATACCACCGGAGTGCTGTGTGTGTCGTGTTTGGATAACAGCTACACACACATTGTAGGAATTGATGTCCGTTAGTTAATGTCGTACAATTAGTGGTGTTGCCCACGCGTGGCATGCCTGCTTGCTGCCTCTGGTCCCACACCAGCTGGCCCGCTGCATAACTAGTGTTGATGAGTAATTGAAAATGCATTAGTTAATTATTGGACATTGAAATGTGATAGCGTCCACTGGTGGCCCAGACCATTACTGTTAATTATAGCAATTATGGCAATTTGGGTGTTACGATGCACTCTCCCATACTTTGTGTGTACACACATGCACTCACACGCAGTAAACTGCTGGCCCTCTGAGAATGCAGGAAAGTGCGATGTCAATATTGAATATGAACTCCAGCAAGAGTATTTGGAGCTCTCTGATGTCATCATCTCAATCCCTGTCCCGTAAGTGTTTCTATCCTGACTCATAGCTCTCATTATTGTCTTGTCCTGTTAGTAACCATTGCTGTCCTGTCTTGTTAATAATCATTGCTATCCTGTCCTGCTAATATCATTGCTATTTTGTCCTGTAAGTACCATTTCTCTCCTGTCCTGTAACTGTGTTTTCAAACACTGTCTGTGCTGTGTGGTAGAGTGTCTGTCTTCTCTGCCAATCTCTGCTAATGTTGTTGGTGTTCATTATCACCTCCAAATGTCTGCTAGAAACTCTCTGTCAGTCAATAGCTCTGGTTTCTCTCCCAGCATAAGCTGGAACCCACTATTCTCTCTGTGTGTTGTGTGTTGTGTGGAGGGTTGTCTAGCACACAGTCTGGACATTGAATTACAAGAGAGGTGTTGGCAAATGGTTCTAATTGGATTACAGCCTAACACCATGCTCAAATACAATTTAATGTCTTTAATGATAAACAACAGTGATTCTATAGCCCAGTGTCCACACACACACACACACACACACACACACACACACCACACACATCACACATCACACATCACACACACAGCAATGACCACCCCTAAAGGCTCTGGTAATACTATATATCTATCGTTAGTTGAAATATAGGACGTGGCACACGTTCCTGATAAAGTAATCTCCGACTTAATTGTTGTGCTACAATAATAAAAGCCATTGTTTGGTTGCCATGGCAACCATAGCCTGAGGGTTTTCATGTAACAATAACTTGTTGATAGTCATAGAGCACACAACACATACCCACATTATGAACTGATGGATGGTAGGCTTCATCAGATACCTCAAGTATACAAGTGTAGCTTTCATCTTCTCTGAATAAGGTAGACTGCTAAGTGGACAATGCTCCATACAATGGCTGCCACTGCTCAGTTTGGAGTGATTCTATTAGGCCCCAAGTCTTCCACAGCATTCCTCGCATTCTCGGCATACCATCATTTGTAGCACTCATTGGAAATTGATCGTTAGGTATCTGTGTTTGCTCACACCATAATTGGGAGGATTAGGGAGAGGATAATTAGCGGTCGTTTAGTGTGCTATTAGCTCTCCTGCACGCAACATTCCTCTGCTTTCCTCCTTCGCGTTGAGTCATCGCACGCAATCTGTTTACTCATTAGTCATGCCATGTAATCGTAGCCAACCAATCGGCTCTTTTAGAAGTGACGTAATGTTGCCGTTGATGGTGGGAAAATGGAAGGCATTATTATGGTACATGATGCATTAGCCTGGCTCCCCTATGTCAACTAGCTCTAGCCTGTCAGTGCGTAGGAGCTGTACAGCCTACTACTGAAACACACCCTATGGAGAATGCTTTCAGTTCTTTAGAGAACTTTTTAAGAATAATGTGAATTCTAGTGGTGAGTGCTTTGATTGGCCCTGTGCACTGGGAGTATCATATGTCTCTCAGCATATGGTCCACCTAGACCTATTGTCTGCTGGTGCTGTGTTAATGATCATTGGTGGTTTGGACACTCTGTGTGAACATGCCACCATTGTGTATGCGCCCATTACTACCACCTCTCTCTGAAAGACTCGCTCACTTCGCAGCATTCTCGCTGTCTTTTTTGCCTCCATTAAACCCACGGTCATGTGACTTGCTAAATCAAAGTGGTTGCGATTGTGGCGAAGAAGGAAAAAAAGTTGTCAGATTTTTATTTGGTTGTTGGGTTGATTGGTGTAGTGTACAGTGTGAGAGTGTTGTTTCTAATGAGCTCCCAATGGCGTCTTGAACGACGCCAAATGGTGTGAGAATGTTAGCAACATATCACTTAAAATATTTATCATAATCTTTTTTTCTTTCTTTGTTTCCTCCCTCTCCTCCCAGGTCGGGTGTGGGTGCCCCTGTCGTTGGCGACATTGATGGGGAGTATCACTACGACAGCAAGAAGCATGCTCTCAATTGGCAGATCCCGGTGGTGGATGCGTCCAATAAGAGTGGTAGCATGGAGTTCAGTATCCCGGGAATGCCGGGAGATTTCTTCCCCATTTCTGTAACGTTCAACTCGACCAGACCTTACTGCAATGTTGGAGTAAGTCACACACACACACACACACATGCAGTATAATACCGGTGACCAATCTTAAACTATTAATTTATAAGATGAAACAAAAAATCCCAAGACTTCAATTATCCTATTCCCCTGTATACACTGGTGTCTCTGTCTGGCCTGGGGGCTAATCTGGTTCAAAAGGAGGACTGGATGCCGGCCTTAGGTCTTGAATTACCTGGACCTTCTGCTGCTTAGTTAACTGTGTTAACATCAAAGAGACACTCACTAATGGAGCTTGTCTAGTTATGTGTCACTGACTAGCAACACTCAATGGCTTATGTCAGCTCCTGAATTCTTGCAATAGTCCTTTCTTTTGGCTAGTGTTTCTCCCCCCGATTGTTTGACTCTTTGTGATCTCTCTCTCTCTCTCTCTCTCTCTCTCTCTTTATTGTCTCTTGGTATGTGTGCCTATTATGTGTAAAACAACAGGGGGTGAAAGGGTGGGAAATAGTCTTCTAATGGAGTGTTGGGTGGGAGTTATAATTTGCCAATAGCTACCTTCATGTTCTGAGTGTCTGACAAGACCCAGCTTGTGTCACTCTATGCTGCTGCTCTTGGTTCACCTGCTGCCTGTAGTCCCTAGCCCCTGTGTCTCTTTTGGTGGGTGTGTAGGCGTAGCCAACCAAAGCCTCCCTGTGCATTAGTCGGCATGTATTGTGCAATTGTTCATCCATTGGTTCGTGGTATGATAATCCACAAGGATGGTAATTATAGTCGCAGCCGTTCAGACTGAGGTGGGTCTAATCACCGACATCCCAGCTAGTACCTCTCCTTTGACTCACTCTCTTATTGACAGCATTCTCCTCGAGCACAATGGCACGACTACATTCATTCGTCCCTTGCATTGGGTGCCTGTAGATTGTATACACGAATTATTGCGTGTGTATATCCCATACTGGTTTAACCACAGACATAGGAACATCGTTCGTACATGCTACGGTAGTCTTGCCCCGCAATTTTAGAAGATTATCTATAGTTATGTTTTATAGTCAGATCTCAAAAAAAAAAAATTTTTTTTTCAAATATAAATTTGGATGCCTATACAATGTTATTATAGTACACATAGCAATATGGTACAGAGTGCCATTGATTATAGGGTTGGGTCCACCACAGCTAGACTGATTGAACTGCTGCTCCACTCCACACCACATGTTAGGGAGTAGCTCTGGCATCACCTGGTCCTTCCAACTGGTCTACTCCAGTAGTATGCCTGTCATCCTTGTCAGCAGATTAGCTGGTGTCTGTGTTAGTCTGGCTTGGTGTGGCTATCTGTTTGTTGTGTCCCAGTAACTGGCAGCTGAGCTGCACCACCTAATGCTGTGTTTATTCTATTGATTGGATTAGATGGGTAATTGGTGCAAACCTAGTGCTCTGGTTACAACCAATAGCTCCAAATGCTCTCCTAATGTGTGTGTTTATCTGGGTGTGTCAGTCGGCCAGACAAAGTGGGCACACACTTTACCACCTTTACTCCATTACCAGACATTGTATTCACAAAGTGGCCAATTACAAGCAGCAATGAATATCCTTACCTCTACTACTGATGGTTTGACATTGCTCCCATTCCAATTCAGAGTTGCAAGCATTCCCAATTACTGATAATTACTTAAAAGCTCACTTCAAAAAGCTAGGAAATTTCTGTAATGTCTTTTTAAAGTCTTTAGAGTGGCCAGTGCTACTACTTACCTGTCATTCTATACCCACTTGAGGGGAAACTTGAGATGAGTGCTCAGCACCTCTCTCTCCCTCCAACCAGCTGTCCTCTGGCTGTGTGTGTAGTTCCAGAGAACACACTGTAGTGGCAAATTCCTCTCCCTTTGTAGAGGCCAGTGTCCGGTTCTCGTCCAGAGTATTTGAGCCTGCTAATGGTGGCAATTAGCAGACCTATAATATACTGATTATAGTAGGGCAATATCCCTATTATAGTAACAGCATTGTGCTATCTCTATATCTCCATGTGATGTGTGCTTCACATGCACACACATGCAAACTTTAAAACAGGTGTCTGCTGTGAATCACGTGCAAGGTGGCCAGGCTGTCAAATTTTCAACGGAAGTGATTTTTAGTCCTGAGAAGTTTGAGATTGTCTGAAGTTCATTGCACACACACTCTCTCTCTGTTATTTACATAGGGAAATTTATTGGTTGACTCAACTAATTATTATTAATACATATAGGCAGGATTAATAATTTAATGTTATTGTGACTGGAAGCTGTGCTTTTGTGGCAGCTACCTTATTAATGTGTTCCACTCTAAAAAGAAAGAAATTAATAATAATTTTATTATTTGGTATTTTCTCATTATGCAATGATCAATTAACATTCACATTGGAGCAATTAACTGCTTGACAACACGTAATTGTATTTGTTGATGAGTTAAGTGGATTACTTTGCATAAACGAACAACATGGTTGAAGTACTTCGTACCACACCTGCACTTAAATGGCTGTACGCATTAACGGACTACCAAACAGGAAGTGGGTGTGGCCTAACAACAATGGCCCTGCACAGCTGTGGTCGTCTTCCAACACATCATTAACCTGCCAGGCATTCATCACACCATCACATTAGAGTGTATTTACCGACCACAAATGATTTTTAAAAGATCATAACCACCCCATTTGTGGTTTCTCTGACAATATAACATGGTGTACATGTTGCAAATCAATGTTCATTGGTTCCTATAATACTGCTTACAAGACATAATGGATATTTTAATGTTGTTCTTAATATTTTAGAGTATGTTTTGCCGAAGAAACCTAGTGTATGCTAGTACCATTGTGTGAATGACCAGTTGTTTTTGGGCACAGGCATCTCATTTGCATATTTAATTGTTAATCTAATATTCTGGGATTGACTGATCGAAGAAGCCACATGGAACACAGACATTCCAGCCATGGCCATGCAGCAACATCTGCAGCCATATCAGATGGACCCTCACTGACCTTGACCACAAATGGAAATCTCGTGCACACATCTGTAATATTGAGTATCTTTTGTTTTTAATAATACTTTATTAATTTTAAAAATTGTTGAACATGGATCATTCTGAGTGTACTAGCAGAGATAAATTAGGGAGAAAAGAGTATCAAGAAATAATGACAGACACTAGATCAACTAGTGATACATAATTTATTAATTCTGCAAAATAATAATTATTAATTCTAAGTGACAGTGGCTAGATATATATTATGTAGTATTAAACGTACACACATGCATACACAATACACTGTTATGTTGATTGCGGGGTGTCTGGTTCGGACTCAGACGCTAAACTAGTCACAGAACAGTCTCTTGGCTGTTGGCCATCTAGTGATGGTGGTGCAGCAACAGGGTCGTCTCCATGGTCAGAGTCTTCTTCACAACTGCTGGACTCTGTGTCCGACTCGTTGAACTCTGAAGAACACTTTGCTCTCTTGCAAGGAGGAGGTGGACTGTCATCGTCCACGGAGATCTCTTCTCCTCCCTGTTGATCAGTCAGCTGCTGTTTCTTGCATTTCATTCGACGATTTTGAAACCACGTCTTCACTTGTGTCTCGCTCAGCTCCAATCGACTGGCCAGTTCCATGCGATCGGGAACACTCAGGTACTTCTTCTCTGCAAACTTTGATTCGAGTCCTTCTAACTGCTTCTCTGTGAAGACGGTTCGTAGCTTTCTCTTCTTTTTCATCCTGTGTCCCAACAAGTGAGGAGCAGCTATCTCCAAATGATCTGAAGATAAGGCAGAGACAAGATTGATAAATTTACAAGTATTTCATACAATTATCATATCATGCACTAAATCTGTAACTATACACAAGCTGGTAGTTGTTTCGTTAGATTATAATACAAGTCTCACCTGCATTCCTGACTATCTCGCTGATGACAGCCACAGGGGCTGTGATCCTTCCATGTAACCCTCCTCTGTGCAGCTCACTCTCAGTCAATGCAGTGTGGAAAGGAAAGGAGGAAGGAGTCTGGTGGGGATGAGGTGGGTAGAAGTAGTAGAAGTTGCTGGGACTGTGACAAGCTGCTGCAGAGAGAGGAGTCACTGGAGATACTTGTTGATCTCTGTGGGAGCTCACTGCTGCAATGGATGCTACTGGCGGTGGTGCAGAGCCTTCACTCTTTGCACTCCGCTTTGGTTTGTTGTCATCACGAGCTAGGATGCTTGCAATGGAGAAGGAACTGCTGCCACCAGTTGTTGCTGCTGGGGGCTTCTTAGCAGGTTCAGGACTAGGAGCTTGAACAAGAGCAGGACTCTTGACTGTTTCTTTCTTTTCTTGAGCTCCATTCGAATGACTCGAAGTGTTCAGTTGCAGTGCAAATGCAGCAAACGTAGCAGCAGAAGGTGGAGTTGTAGCTGAACAGTAGTGAGGTATGGTAGCCATTGAGAGCTGAGAGTAAGTTGGCATGCCTTGAGGGTAGGCTGCTGCTGGGCTCACCGCTGCAGCTGCTGCGAATGGAGGTCGTTGCATGAAGGGAGGATAGGCTAACATCATACTGCACTGCTGCTATTGCTTCAGGCGATATTAATATGAACACACTCAGTTATAAACTTTGCCACTTATTCCCAACACTTAACACTTTGCAATTCTAACAATTGTCGCTTTTAGCATGACAAGGAAGTGCTACAAGTGGTTGCAACACCAGACATTAATTCTACACATGCCGACCAAACAAAACACTGACACTGCCCAGACTTGTAGCAAGTGAAACAGACGATAATTAGATTAATAGTAACCCACATCCTGCATCCGTGCAACCCATTTCGTGCTAAGTGCCTTGTGAATTCTATTAGCAAGCAGTTTATAGAACATCAAACAGAATGGCAATAGTCTGTCAATGCAAACATTTAACATGTATGCAAGCATTAGAGTTGACAAAACCATAGCATAATGAAGAAAATGTTTGACAGTTGAGCAACAGACATGCATGTGTTATCACATCTGACAGCCTATTACTAGTGCTGTGAACAACATAACTGATTCTTGAAGCAGAAAGCACGCTCATTTCACTATCAATGCCAGCCATTGTGATTTACAAGACTCATCACATGATGTGTGGACAACTGCAACAGGTATGAGTGTAATCATTCAAACGTTCGATGGTTGAGATCAGAATGTGCTAGCAATGCAAGTTTCCATCAGCCTACACAAAGACACACACACCTAGGACCCGTCCATTGTCACCGGTTCCACCTCTTGCCAACCCAAAGGAGCTGTGTACGTATCACTAGCGGCAATCACAAATCACTCAGTCAAAATCAGTCTTGTATTCAAGCCCACATGTGTCCGTTGCTAAGCAGTATTGAATGGCGTGTGTGTGCAAGGTTGTGCCACACACATGTACGTACGCTGGCAGTGAGTGTATCAGTCAGCTGAATCATTCATTGCAGACAACAGCAGATCAATTTCCCTGTAGCCAATGCCAATGGGTATAATTGCAATGAATACACAAAGCCTGTCTTAAACTAACTTTGTAGAGCCATGAATATCGCCAGCAAAGCATTCCTCAGCTGGCAGACAAAGCTCTCATCATCCCCATAATCACATACCTGATCTGAGCTTCAAAGAGCCTGGCTCTGGAGACAAGGGTCTTTAAGAGATCATCATCTAAGTGGTTGTCCCAAGGGATATCCAACTCGGGCTGATGAGGTGATGGGCCGTCACTGACAGTCTCCCCTGCTACAGCAAAGGAAAGAGGCAAGTGTGTGATGTGTGTGATGTGTGCAGCAGTAAGACTAGTGTCTCCACTCGCAGCACTATTCATGCAAATAGTTCTGCCAAATTAAAAGTGGGTATGAATAATTGCTCACCTTTTGTGGGTGTGGCAGGTGGGTTGGGTTTGAATAAATGCTCCCCTACGGTCTAGCAAAAAAAACATCAGAGTATTGATTGCTTCCAGAGAGAAATGACATTTTTACGTACCTCTGACAACAGCGGAGTTAGGTTGGGTGTTTGAGCACTCGCTGCTTGCCATGATGAGTCAGCAGGTTCAGAGTGCATCGTGAGTGACAGCTCGTCGTCAGATGTGTCTAGGACTTGTATCCCATGGCAACCATTCTTTTCCTTATTTGGTAAACTCTCATTATGTGTTTCCAGAGGAGTCTCATTGCCATGAAAACCAGAAACAATTGACGGGTCAGTATCTGAAATTCCTTCATATTGAACTCCAACCTCTACACTTTGAATTTTGACATTCTGAACCTCGGACCAAGTTGAACTTTCACCTTCTGGCATTGTTTGAACACCCACAGTCGCCAGTGGAGTACTATCATGAGGTCTTATAGCCTCTCCCTGCATACCAGGTGGATCACATGAGCAGTGTAAGATGTCACCTGACCAGCCTTGCTGAGGAGGAGGTACACTAGTGCTCCTGGGTAATTGACTAATTTCTCGAAGTTTTTCTTCTTTTGTACCAAGCTCCACCTCCTTCCTAGCCACTTCAAGACGTCTCTTTACACGCCACAAGTAGAGGATATCGTCGGGTGGATCAGTGGGCGGGGCCAATGTATCCCCTCCTCTCCTGGTGGGCGGGGCCAACACATCCCCTCCTCTCTTAGTGTTGAGGTATTTGGAAGCCGGCAAAGAAGAATCACTCAACCACGACGTACTCTTCTCAAGGTCATATGATCTCTGCTCCAGGTCATGTGAGCTCCTTGATTTCCGAGAGGAGACATTGGGACTGGGATCAGTGAAGGAAGGACTCTATAGGGGGAGGGATGATAGTGGGGGAGCAAATGATACCAGGAATTGTGTGCTGCATATATACATCTTGATGTGTCTTGAAACAGAAAAATAATAAATCCAGTCTCTAGCTCTACCTTGCTGTGTGGAGTGGATTGGTCTTGGGGAGGGGCAGTGGGTGTGGTCATCAATAACGAGTCTTCTGACTTCCACCAAAATGAGTCGGCTGGTTTAGTTCGAATACCACGGGAAGTGGGAGGGGCTTCACGAAAACGTTCAACATATCTACGCAACACATTGATGCAAGGTACGTTAAATATTTGGCAGTGCTATCTTGAACTCACTTAGCTAAAGTTGAGATAGGTCGGGATGTGGTTCCAGTATGAGCTCTCTGTTGATTTGTGCTGTTATAACTGTGTGGAGGTGTGATAGTGTGACTGTGTGGGGGTGTGCTGGTGTGACTGTGTGGAGGTGTGCTGGTGTGACTGTGTGAAGATGTGAGGAGCTCAGTCATATCAGAATTGCTAGGCCAAGTCTCGTTGAACTTTGATGAGCCACTACTATCGTTAGAAGGGGCAGAGACGGTAGCCTTCAGCACAGAGGGTGGTGATTTCAAGTCCCAGTGCATGTCTGTTGATGGCACCAGTGGGGAAGGGTGGACACAGGATGACCTGGCAACAGGCTGTGGAGGAAGACACACTACTGAAGTTATGATTGTCTCTAGCACTGCATGTATGGTCATACCACATTTACTGGTGTGTATTGTTTGGAGGGGGTTGGACAGTAGAAGGACTTCTCGACCCTTTCCGGGGGAAACAGAGAACTGAAAAGTTAAAACAGAAAAAGACAGAGATAGGACATTATGAAAACTCGGTCATTGCATTAGTCTCACCTACTGTCCTTCACAAACACAGCATCCATAATTTTGTTGGCAAGTTCAACTCAGGTGCAGAGTTCAGCTGTTCTCAAAAATCCCGCCCAAACGATCTTTACCAATTGACCTTTGGCCTTTAGACCTTTTGAAGACTTGCAGTTGGAAGATGTCCTCAAAGAGGTTGATTGGTGCTATAGACCAAGGCACGAGCAGTTCTAGGGTGCTGGTGAGTGTGATGGAAACTGACTGAGCCATATTGAGTGAAGAATGCTGGTGTATGTGTGTGTATGCAGTTGTTTGATGAAGAACTGAAGGAGGTGGCCAGACATGAAGTCGACATTGCCTCTGAACCATACACATTCAAACCAAAGGAAGGGTAGGAAACAGTGCAGCAATCTCTCTCTCTCTCTCTCTCTCTCTCTCTCTCTCTCTCTCTCTCTCTCTCTCTCTCTCTCTTCAATGATATGCACAACTCTAAATTTGCTAGTTGCAACCGTTTTGGAGAGAATCTCAAAATGCCCCCCTAATTATTGCTTCGTTTGTTTGCAGATGGTTTGAACAGGATCCTGAGAAGTTGCTCGAATCTGTGCAGACTTGTTTGACAGAGATAGCAGGGAAGATCCCTCCAGACTGCACTCTGGCTGGCCTGGGCATCACCAACCAACGTGAGACCACCATCCTGTGGGATAGGACTACTGGGAAGAGTCTCTGCCCAGCCATAGTCTGGAATGACCTGAGGACAGCGGGCATCGAAAAGAAGCTCACTGAAAAAACAGCTTCAAAATCAAAAGATGCTCTCCGGGTAAGGGTTGCTGCACGTGTATTTTTGTGTTTTTCTTGAAGGTTTTGATTTCTCAAGTCCTTGTAGACTTGTACACTGCTTTACACTGCTCCTTGAGTTAGTAGTTTTACTTTGAGGATCAATCATGATGGTTAAGATTATCAAAATTAAGAAAACAACTGTAGGGAGGAAGCCTGGGAATGAAGCTTAGATGTCACATTCATGATGTTTGGCCACACACACACACACAGCCTCTCTGTGGACTGCCTCTAAGCACATATTTTAGTGCTTTAAAGATCCGTTGGATGATTGAAAGTGTCCCTAAAGTTCAAGTAGCCATTACTGAAGGGAGATGTCTCTTTGGTACAGTCGACTCGTGGTTAATATGGGTAAGCCCCCAAGTAATTATTAATCTCCTCTAATTTCAGTAATGTCAACGCCCTCCCATCCAGCACCTGACTGGTGGTGTTAATGGCGGTGTACATGTCACTGATGTTACCAATGCCAGTCGAACCATGCTCATGAATATTCATAATCTCCAGTGGGACCCGTACCTCTGCAAGTGAGAACACACTGGGTATGCTAGTCACGTGACAGTCATGTGATCCCTCCATCTTGTAGATTTTTTGAGATAGAGGGAAAAATTCTTCCAAAGATAAAAAGTTGTTCAGAAGTTTACGGAACCATTGTAAGTCAGTGGTGGTGATGGTTGATCACCACAACCAAGAGTACTACAACTACATGCATATTTTTTTCCTGTTCATTGTACCACCGTAGGTTGGGGGTCCTTTGAAGGGAGTGCCAATATGTGGGGTAAGAAAATATCAATCTAATCTCCTACAAAATGTTTGATGATCTCTATAATTAATTTTGTTGATTCTAGTGTATTGGAGATCAGCAAGCTGCCTTGGTTGGCCAAAGATGCTTTTCTCCTGGCGATGCCAAAAACACCTATGGCACGGGCTGCTTCTTGTTGTACAACACTGGAGAGGTGTGCATGCATGAACCGCTAATTTGCTTGTTTGTTATTTTGTTTGTTTATATGATTGTCTGTTTGTTTATATGATTGTTTGTTTGTTTGTTTGTTGTTTTTACATTTCATTGCCAATTGTTCTACAGAAACCTGCTACGTCTCACCATGGCCTGCTCACAACAGTAGCCTATCAGTTGGGTCCTCACACCAAGCCACGCTATGCTCTAGAGGGAGCTGTCTCCAATGCAGGCAGGAGTGTCAGCTGGCTAAAGAATGAACTAGAGTTCTTCGATGAACCTGGACATATAGGTATGTGTATAGGGAAGCTATCCACAGTCCATCTGGTTTGAGAAAGCTGCTGAAACTGAAATGATGAGATTCTTTTCTATGGGACAAAATAGCTACTGTAACTTTTGAATGGTAAGGTGTAGGAAGCTAGAAAACCAATCAGGAGGACAAGCGCTTCCAATTGTGCTTGAAATTTTGAAAATAGTACCTAATTGCTTTGTGGACATCTAAAGTCCACCTGGTTTTAAAAAAATTGAACAACTTTTTAAATTATCCAGCACTTGTTATTCTCGCGGGCCAGACTCTCCCTCTCCTTCTTTTGTGGTGAGGGAGTGTCTGGCCCACGAGACTAATTGAGTACAATCTTACGGAAAGCCTGGGAAATCAGCTAGGCTGTCATTATGCATGAATGATCTATATAATTTGATTGTTCATTTCCAGAGGGACTGGCCGCTAAGGTTGAAGACACTGGTGGTATGTATTTTGTGCCGGCATTCTCTGGTCTGTTCGCCCCTCACTGGGAGCCCGATGCCCGAGGGTTAGACCACACCCATCTCTAACGAGAGGTAGTTTCAAAGATCATCTTTTATTTTTATCTTAGGTTAATCATTGGACTCACCAACTACACCACAAAGGCTCATCTTTGTCGAGCTACACTGGAAGCAGTTTGCTTTCAATCAAAAGAGGTGTATAAGAATAATGGATTAGTAGGCACTGGTATGTATAGTTACTAGTCTCTCTCTGTCTTTCAGATACTGGATGCAATGAATCAAGATGCTGAAATGAGACTCAACGAACTGAAAGTTGATGGGAAAATGACCGAAAACAACCTCATGTTACAACTGCAGGCAAATATCCTGGGAATTGATATCGGTATACTGACACTGTTGTGTGCATGTGTGTACTATTATATGACACACACGCGCACACACACACACACACGCGCGCACACACACACACACACACACACACACACACACACACACACACACACACACACACATACAGTGAAGCCCGAGACCACAGAGATGACTGTTCTAGGTGCCACCATTGTTGCTGGCCTGGCAGTGAAGGTATGGAGGAGTGAGTCTGACCTTCCAAAACCACTGGAATCACAGGTAGTGAGAAAGACACCGGCAATTTCACCAGAAGGTATACATGGCATTGCTACATAATTCATGATATAAACTGTAGTAAATTTTCCTCTGAGTGCATGCAAGGTAGTGTTATGGTGGATGTATAAACTTGTGATTATGTCATTATGATGTCACTATTTTTGACAGCCGCTGATGCTCAGTACAGTCAATGGAAGAGAGCGGTAGAGAGATGCAAACACTGGGCAGGAGAGGAGGACCAAAGAAAAACAAAGAGATTGAATGGCAAGAGTATGTAAGCATCGGCCAGCTATGTTAATAGTTAAAAATTGTGATACGGTGTCATGGTGTTTGTGTTGCCATAGTGACCCTGGTGTTCAGTCTGGGAGTGGTGACGGGGGCAGTGGTGAGTGTGGCTCTAGTGCTGGCACTGAGACAGAGATGAACTGACACTAGTACATACTACATAGTGGATGTTGACATCAGCAGCTCATTGTTTTGTGAAATAGTAACTGTTGTATATATTTATAGTAGAAAAATGCTAATAATTATTAATTTCAAGTAATATGAAAGTGAACACTGTTAAACAACAACATCATAGAAAAATCGAACCAGTCCAAAGCGAATGAAGAAAGCCACACAGCTGAAAAACACCTACAGTAAGACAATAAACATATAGTCAGTCATCAGTTTGATTCACACACAATTTTGTCAAGCAGTGGTATGCATGATGCATGCATGCACGCACGCAGTTCTAACAGATCCAGATGTACAATGTATAGTCTCTTTCCCAGGCTCCTCTGACTTCTGATCATTTTTTGAAATCAAGTTGTTATTTTGTGATGAAAGAGGAGAGCCTGGGAACGAGGCTAATACAATGTCACCACCGTCTCTCCTAACCTGTATGGCCATGATGTAGATGGTGAGTCTCTCTTCTTTGCAAGGTCCTATGCATTTAATGACAAAATTTATGAGTGTCAAATTATTGACACGAATCTTGTCCTTCTTATCGCCAACATCGGTCTCCACGGTAACCAATCTGAGCATGCTCAGTAGGTACAGCACCCAGTGACCTCCTCTCTTCAACTCGGAGGGATGGAACTGAGCATAACTCATCCCCAGGAGACCAGTCGACCGATTCAACCTGAACAGAACAACAAGCACAATAGTCACAATACACACACGAAAATTCCAAAAATTCTTGAGATCTAGCTGGGATTTGAACTGTAGTTGTTTTCTTTCATGCATACCCACATAATTATCATTTAGCTGTTAACCTAATGGGCTGTATAGATCCGCCTTTTCACACAAAAAAAACAACAAAGAAAAGAAGTGGAGGAGGGTCTACAGAGCTGACTCAATAGCTAACTAGCAATTCTTTTTAGTGCCACTGACTAATACCTCGGTGTCTGGGACAAGTGAAGGCAGATCTACTCTGTAGTAGGAGGAGGGTCTATAGGCTCACTAGTCTATGGTGGATCTAGCTCAATAGACAAAATTTGCTATTATTAATTTTAGTAGCCCTAGTAGCACCTATCAGTGTTCCCCGAAAGAGGGGTAGGGGGCACTCCCTCCTCCTTTCAAATACCTCCCTCCCCATACAAATACATATAAAACTACTAATTTTCAGACAATTTTAAGCAACTCCCCCACTTCCCCCTTCTTTACTTTCGTCCTGGGGGAAACACTGCCTATCGTACCTTGGCAGTCGGTGCCTGGGACAGGGTATCAGTCCAAAGAGTTGGGGAGTTGAGTAGAGAAAGTTAATGACTTGAGGAATGAAAAACAACATCATGGTTTTACTGAAATGAGAGAGGATGCCGACCACAGCAAACATCATGCCAGCAAAGTAGCAGTACGTGTCTCCGACAAAGACTCTTGAGGGGTACCAGTTGTGCTTCAAGAGGGCCATGGAGACCGCTAGGAAAGGGAGGAGGAGGTAGATGGAGAAGATGTGCTTCGTTCCATAGCTTCCCGGAAGTTGGATAAGGTTAAAGGTCAAGATGGAGAAGCCGATGACCATGGACTGTCCAACTTCAACTCCATTGATTCCGGCCAGGATGTTGATGGCATTAGTACAGAACACAGCCAGCATCCCCATAAAGATGTAATAGAAAATTCCTGTATAACCATAGATGTTATTTTATGAATGCTGCTGGAAGTGAAATAATGAGATTCATGCAATACTTTTCATATGGGGCAAAATAGCTAACTTTTGACTGGTAAGGTATAGGAAGCTGGAAAAGCAACCAAAAGAATGGGGACAACGAACACTTTTCAATGGTGCTGGAAAATTTGAAATCGGTTGAATTTTTCTACCAGCATTCTCAAACCAGATGGACTTTAGGTACTAGGCTAGATATAACACATCCATTATACAAACAAAATCCATAATTTACTAAAATTTTCCTACCAAGCTCCATGTGGTAGCCAAGGAGAAATCGGACTGGCTTTGGTAAGACAATGGTCGTGATCCCCTCATTGACGAGGTACACCATGAGCAGAGGAAGTGACGCAATGGTTGGAAGGAACATCTTGTGTCGCCAGCGAAGGTTGAAAACATCGTCAGCAAAGCCAAGGAAGATCATACAACAGATCGAGAGGAGAGCACACAAGAACTTGGCAAACTATGGGATATGCATGTGTTACATTACATGGTGTATATTTGATGTGCACTCTTCGTTGTGGCACGCACATAGCTATACCTCATGATGTTCGAAGACCCCCATGGGTCCAATGATGGAAGGTAGAAAAGGAACAGGAATAAACAGGAACACGGTTATCATATACACAGCTCCTGAGATGACACCCAGTGCCTCAGGACTAGAGGAAGTGCAGATGACAAATCATAAATACCAGCCATTTTACATACTATAGACCACGCCCACTTACACTCTCTCTTCAGTGGTCTTATTCAGATCTTTTCCGCTCAATCCCGCCTTGATGAAACTGTCTTTAGTTCTCCTTGAGCCAATGACTCCATCTGCAATAAAGTAGGCTCCTATGGACAAGCCCAGGTCCATGCATAATGAGAGAATCATCGCGATTGACAGCTCAAATGGTGATGTGCGTTAATTGGAGCTCGCGTATTGTGCATGCTAGTACCTGCGCGCAAATTTTAATTTTTGGGCGGGAATTTCATGCGCTGAGCAGGTGCGTGGGACGTGCGCCGCATGTGCCCTCAGCTAGCTATACAGTTCTGCTATATAGTATCTGTTACTAGTACTGTAATAGCTCCTTACTTTCTTGAAGTTGAAAGTTTTTTTCTGTCCGAAAATGTCTATTTCATACTTCAGCCGAAGAGTACCGTTGTACTACAGTCGGCTTGTTCGATATCAAACAACAAGGGCAGCCGCCGCAGTCGCCACCGCTCCTGCCGTGGCAACGCTAGAGCATTTGGACGCCGGAACAAAGTTGAAAGTGGTGTGGAAAGATGGACAAGAGTCTACTTATCACTCTAGGTGGCTGCGACACAATTGCAAGTGTCCAGAATGTTGGGAGCCGTCCAGTGGACAGAAAGTCTGGGGTGCCAAAGAATTGCAAGTGCCTAAAATGAATCTGAGTTCTGCAACAATTTCTAGTGAGTCATTTCGCTAATCCCTGGCCCTTGACATGATGGGGGTGGTATGCATATGCTGTAAACGTAACTAGTATTAATTTTTGTTACTAACGATTCAAAGTGTGTTGTTGTTGTTGTTGTTGTTGTTGTTGCATCATAGATATTACAACTGATAATATCTATGATAATGTAATTATTGTGCAATAGTACAATAATCTAGTGAAGTACAAAATCATTCTATTGTACAGAAGCCACTCAGCTTGACCTGAATTGGATGAGTGGAGATGGTCATACAAGCCATCAAGGCTGTGTCGATCTGAGCTGGTTGAAGAAGAATGCCTACAACGAGATAGCACTTCAACAGTTGAAGAAGGACAGCAAGCCACACAGCAGAGCTGTATGATAATGAGTTTTATCTGTTACAGTATGAAACTAAAATTAAGCAATACGTATTGTAAATCACAATAGGAATCACTGCCTGTGGTACAATACAGTGAAAATAAAGAATCTTGGCTATGGAGGTATAAGTATTGTTGATAGTGCTCTAGTGGGCACGCTAAGTGCTACAATAACAATAGTACACAATACATTTGTGTATATATACACGCAAGCCATTGATTGTTGCATGCATTCAGTTGGATGTATCAATTGAGTGAATATGGTATGTGTCTGTTGAATGGTGTACCGGTGAAAAACGGTCAAGTGAAGGAGGTTTGTTGTGACCCGTATCAGTTAACACTGACCATCTAATCTCTTGACCATTCACATGTTTGTCTTTACTTTGTACCATATATAGATAGCACAGCTCATTGGACCCATATTCAGTACACACTATGACGACGTGAGTCCATGCATGCATGGGAATGGCCATGGGTTGTTGCATTGTATTGCAGAGGGGTGGTATGATAAGTATTATATTCATTGTGCCAGGGGATTCTTATTGGCATTGTTTCCTTTGACATTGTTGTTTAATACAATAATCATGTGTGGGGGTATGTATTCAGATGACAGTGATATTACTCATATAACACTACAGGTGTTCTATGTGATGTCTCAAGAGGGTGCTGTGAATATTGCAAACACAGAGCGCGAACTACCCCTCCATGTTGATCTGGTCTATCTAGAGTCCCCTCCTGGTCTTCAACTCCTTCATTGCCTGAGGAACGACCCTCAGGTGGAGGGAGGAGAGAGTGTGCTGCTGGATGGATGGGCAGTCGTGGAGAAACTGAGGAGAGAACACCCACAGCACTTTGACACACTGACAAAGATTCCAGCCACATTTGACAAAGTCCAGAAAGAAAGGTCTGCACATGTATTATTGTGCCATGTATATACATTGTCATACCATAACATTATGGTGTATATATAATTCAGGGCTCTATACCCACATTGGTTTATATCAACAACCACTCAACACAAAAATGACCACTATATGTGGCCCCTATAACAAGCTTTACTAGTATTACTAACTGGAGTAATGCACCGTTAAATTTTGGTGTGTTAAAAAATGAAGTGCGTAGTTTTTGGTGATACTTCCCATATGGAAGAAGCACACTAAGTGAAGTGTGTACTTTTGTGGGCTCTGGACACCTTACATGTGATAGTAGCACACTTTATTGGCGAAAGCATAGATTATCCGTAGTTTTACTTTCTTTTTTTTACACACCAAAATCTAACAATGTGGCTTGTCTTACAGTAAACAAGTGACCATTTTTGTCATTTTTGACCGCCACTTCTTGGTAGAACACTGACAACATAATTATCATCCATGCATGCACAAACAGAGCTATAAGGCATCGTCGACCTCATATTGTGCTGGACAGAGAAGGCACAGTGGTTCAAATCAACTGGAGTCCTCAGAACCACGGCCCACTGGCCATCAAAGAAGAGGAGATAGAGAAATACTATCAGGCCTACAATGTGCTGGCAGACATGTTGGAGAACTCGGACATGAAGGTAAATAATCATTGTGTTTTGGTGTAGCTATTGCATTTGCCAATGTGTGTATAACTTTGTATACATCACTATTATGCTTTCAGGTCATGTATCGTCTTTGTCCTGGTGAGTTGTTGACCTTCAACAATCGTCGCATCCTTCACTCCAGGACAAAGTACCAGTCCAACGGAGGAATGAGACAACTTCAGGTGAACTATGTTACAATACTAGAGAGTGTCTGTACTTTTAATAGTGTACCTAGCTGAGCCAAAGTAATGACACAATTATTATTAACTATGCATGTTTCCAACAATTGCAGGGTACTTATGTGAGCAGTGATCATTTCAAGAGTAAGCTGAAGATGTTGGCTGAGAAATATGCTACAGATGAGTACACTGTCAAATCTGTTTTCAATGGATGCTCATTTTAGCTCATCTGGCCGTAATATACAGTCATGTATACCAACTTGTAATGCTGTGAATAGTATAGTAGTCTTGTGTACCATCTGGTAATAAATTATTGTGATTGGTGGGTGATGTGATTGTGTCATAGATATTAGAGACTACGTACCGTGCCTTCATGCCTTCATCGTTCTGACTGTCACGTGATCACTGATTTAGATCTGCGCATGCGCAGTAGTAAATAATGACACTAAGAAAAATCATGCGGGCGGCGCGGTTGATGAGAAACTAGTATTCAACAAATGTTGGCCTTATGCAGAGAAATTGTCAATATTAGAGGATTTTCAAAGCAAACCCTAATTGCATAGTTCAGAGAGTCCACTTTTCTGACTGACCACGTGGACTTTGGAATGCAATTATTGTGTCGAACCTCCTCTGGCAAAACATGTCCAATTTGAGCAGACTTAGAGCGCCAGTGGCATTGCATCAGTTAGGCGTCCGATATGCCTCCGCTGTGACATTACTACGGCATCTAGATGCGGGAGCAAAGCTAAAATTAGTGTGGGAAGATGGCCAGGAATCTACCTATCATGCGAGATGGCTGCGGCACAACTGTAAATGCCCAAGATGTTGGGAGCCAACCACTAAACAGAATATTCTCTCCATTAAAGAGTTACAGTGGCCCCAAATGATTTTAAATTCAGCCACAATTTCTGGTGAGTCTAGTCACAATACTAGTAAGTACTATACTTCAACAATCAAGATACAGTCATGTCATAGCTGGAGCATTCGGCAGTACATAGCTGCTTTATTTCATTTAGGCTTAATTAATTTTCATCCTTTTCAGGGATTCAAATAATAATCTAGATAGTAATCAGCATCGTGCCAATCATTTGGCCATTCATATCAACAGGCAGGCAGCCATGAGGTACCATTATATGTGTTGCCTTTTTCCATGTATATACTCCCCTCTTGTGAAAGTTTCTCTGTGTACACACATTGTGCCTGAGTAGACCTAGCCTCGTACCCAGGCCCCTCCCATCAAAAGAAGGGAGAGGGCCTGGTACACACTGTTTGCAACATGCTCAATTTTCCCAGTAAACACTGGGAATTTGGATATCTTCGTATACGTAGTCGTTTATCTTCCCGGTTATTTCTCCGTGTGGTAAAAGATTACAAAGTTACTCACCTTTGACAGTTGTGACCGGAAACCGTTTACTTGCTCCGTATGATGGTCCACGTGGAAAGTAACGTATACTGAAAATAAGCGGAAAATTACAGAGAAAACTTAGCGCATGCACAAACGGTGTGTACCAGGCCCTTTCCCTACTTTTGATGGGAAGGGCCTGGGTACGAGGCTGGAGTAGACCATTCTCTATGAAAGCTACACATGCATGTGAGCAATTCTATAGTTTAAATATACTTTGTATAGAGCGGTTGTACTTATGTCATCGAATTTTAATGACTATTAATAAAAATTTATCATGGTGAATTTAGCTCAGAGCGGCTTGATCACCTATAGATTGTTTTGATCACATTGGCGTGCAACCACTCTAGCTAAAATTTAATTATTAACATTAGTGAAAACATTATTTTTATGTATTCCTACACATGCAGGCTTTAGTGCAATAACCACTTACAGAGACTTAAGAGTTGTTAATTGCCATCATAAATTGCTGTGGACATAATACTACAATTTTCATGCATATTTATATGTTGTAGGTACTCAGCTTGAACTGAATTGGATGAGTGGAGAAAGTAATGCAAGTCAGAGTCATCAAGGCTATTTGGATCTAAACTGGTTGAAAAAGAATACTTACAATTGGAAAGAAAATATCGGCAAGCCACACAGCAGAGCCGTAAGAACTGTATTAGGCCTAGACAAATTACTGTTTCCAATGACATTTTGACCATTAGGGTGCATAAATAACTTGAAAGTCAATGAGTAGATGTCACGAGTTCTGCAGCTGGCAAAACTCAAGAGATTCCACTGTATACTTAAGCCTCGGCACGTGCAAAGCACATGCATGCAGAGGATTACGGTAGACATTTCAGGCTGTGTGTGTGTATGTGTGTGTGTGTGTCTGTGTGTCTGTCTGTCTCAGGGTACTAAATTATCTGAAGAACATGATGGGCATTGGTGACACCAGAAGCAAAATTTTTCTGAGATCCAAGGCTTTTGAGCTTTTCTGAACACTTAGCTTTGAAACTGCACCCATTGATCATGCCCCATACATACAGTGTGCATTATTTAGAAGCAAGGTTGAGCTTGTGTGCTGGATGCACACTGAATGTGATGTAGCCTCGTAAACCAGGCCCTCCCCACTATGCTTATTGCTAATAGCGGGCCCCCCTCCCCCCCTTAGTGTCACAATGACGTTAATTTTTCCAAAAATAGTTTGGAAGTGCCCCCTTAGTTATGATGCATGCTGTAGTTTGAGTGTGCCGAGGCTTATGCACCATGAAGAGAGCAACTTCCAGGGTCAAAGGTCATTGGTCCATAGTTATAAACTATCTCCAGATGAAGCTAGGACACTCCAGGCTCCCCTATAGACAAATCTAGCCCACAAACATTAGCTCTTCAGGGTCTCACTGGCCATCTTAAGGGTCCAGGGGGAATGGATTGTCTGGTATAACCGTAGGCTACTTTCCATGAATTATTTCATGTACATGTCAAAATTGTGTGCAAATATATCTAGGAATCATTGCCTGTCGTAAAATATAGTGAAGATGAAATTTCCTGGTTTGGGAGGTAAGTAAAATAATCATGCAAGCCAATGATTATTGGGGCGAGCCTGAGCGAGCCCCACATAGTCGTTGCAAATGGTAAAATTTCTGTTGGTTTGTTGGTTTGTTGGTTTGCACAGCGAAGAGAACTCTACAGAGAGCGTAAAGCTAGAGAAACGCCTGATGACAAAGAAAGGAGACTCGCTAGGTGTAGACAACGAGATTCAGCTCGCCGACAAAAGCGACGCCTCAGAGAAACCACTCCCGAGAGAGATGCTCGTCGTGATCAAGAAAGAGTCAGGATCGAGGAAAGGAGGCAGAGAGAAACCACTCCCCAGAGAGATGCCCGTCTTGATCAGCAAAGAGTCCGGGACGAGGAAAGGAGGCAGAGAGAAACCAGTCCCGAGAGAGATGCTCGTCTTGATCAGCAAGAGTCGTCAACCTTCCACAAAATGTGCTGTCATTTGCCACCACTCTTCCAAGGCTACCATCAGAGATTGATGTACTGGTTGTGAGGAAAGAGAAGGAGCAAACACATCAAGATGATGTCCGAAGGCATGTTCAGTGTTGAGCAAGCATTGAATTGGCTGTTTGAAAACAACCAGTACTATCGAGCTAACCAAGTTCGTATGAATCAAAATGCTCTTCATCAATTGCCAGAGGATGGGATCCTGACCTCCCTAACATCTGTTCAGCCAGCTGACCCCTCATCTGCTGGTCAATCATCTCAAGTGCCAGAGGAAGATCCATACACAGCACACCTGTCAAGTTCATTTGTTCCAAATGCAGCACACCAGAGCACAGAACAGGAAACCATTCGGCAAGCTGTGCAAGATCGACAATCTGGCACCAATTCTGCCTCTCTCATGTGGCTCACCATTGGAGGAGCTCCTAGACATTTTGCGCATGCGCAAGAATATACAGCGCGTTCTCTTCCCACAAATAACGCGCTCAGGCTCGCCCCCTCGATGTACTACATCATGCTAGTATAATTAAGTATTTTGGAATCACTAACAGTTGGATGTATCAATTGAGTGAATATGGCATGTGTCTGTTGAATGGTGTACCAGTCAAAATGGGTCAAGTGAAGGAGGTTTGTTGTGACTCGTATCAATATTGGTCAGTTCACTCCTACAGTACATTGTATACAGGTTGCAAAACATATTGGACCTATTTTCAATACACTCTACGGAGAGGTTAGTGCATGTCACCAGTCACAGGTGTGTGGATCTATATTATCATTGTAATCGTACATTCAGGTATACAACATAATTGCTCAGGAGAATCCCATAAACATTTCTAACACAGAACGTGCACTTCCTCTACATACTGACTTGGTCTATCTTGAGTGCCCTCCTGGTGTCCAACTCCTCCACTGCCTGAGGAACGACCCTCAGGTGGAGGGAGGAGAGAGTGTGCTGCTGGATGGATGGGCAGTCGTGGAGAAACTGAGGAGAGAACACCCACAGCACTTTGACACACTGACAAAGATTCCTGCTACGTTCAATCAAATCCAAAAAGACAGGTTGCTGTTCTAGTTTCAGTTTGTCAATATTTTCATTCTACATTTTTATTCTTTATGACAATCGTGAATTATATAGAGCTTTAAGGTGCCATCGACCACATATAGTGCTGGACAGAGAAGGCAGAGTGGTTCAAATCAACTGGAGTCCTCAGAACCAGGGTCCACTACTGGCTATCAAAGAGGAGGAGATAGAGAAATACTATCAGGCCTACAATGTGCTGGCAGACATGTTGGACAACTCTGACATGAAGGTAGTACAACAAAACATAATCATAATAACTGCATTAATATATATTTTGTTAATTATTATGTAACTCTGTATACTGTTTTAGATCACCCACCGTCTTTGTCCTGGTGAGACAATAACGTTCAACAATCGTCGTGTCCTTCACTCCAGGATGCAATACCAGTCCAATGGAGGAATGAGACAACTTCAGGTGAGTTATGGCATTCGTATTTAGTTGCCAATTAACCTCCATGAGGCATTCCAGTATATATCCCATAGTGAAAATTGCAGTTAATGCTCTTTTGTTGTTGTTGTTGTTGTTGTTGTTGTTGTTGCACTGTATCATATTTTGAGTACAACCTTATGTTGCTCAGCACTATTGATCATTATAACTGAGCAGAGAATGTATCCAATGATTGCAGGGTACTTATGTGAGCAGTGATCATTTCAAGAGTAAGGTGAGGATGTTTGCAGAGGAAAATGCTACTGACAAATAACGTGTCAGATCTGTTTCAACATCTCAGCAATTGTTTCTGACATTAATTTTCATTATGAACTAAGGACAGTAGCACAACATTAACATGGATTGTTTATTAAACACTAAGTACAAGTTTAAATGGCAAAAAAAACTGATTATTGCTCACACTGATGTTGTATTGTTAGTGGGTTGGTAATCGTCCAGCCAAGATGCTACCTTCCTTCTTAGTTCAGCCCTCCTGGCTTCCCTCAGCCTCTCCTGGTGGGACAGAGGAACGTACCTCTTCCATGCTTCAAACACTTGACGCACAACACTCCTGCAGTGTGTGTAAAATAACATTGTATCTAATAGCTCCATACATGTACACAGTATGCATCTCATTGAGCCTGAAGAATACGACACAACCATATAATGGCTGGGGACAAGGCTAACACAGTGACCAGAGAAGGTACGACATGCGAGTGTCAATTAGAGCATTCCAACCACGTGACCACTATAGTTTGGTATTGGATTTGGTCACGTGCACCTACCATGCTGAGTCAGCAAAAGCATTGAATTGACACTCTCGTGTCGTACCTCCTCTAGACAGTACTATCACTCAATGTTTTTTGTACCTGTTTCTGTGTCTTCTGGCACGAGCCATTTTCTCCCATTCTATCTGTCTCTCAGTCCTTGTCATTTTAGCCCAACTACGAAGTACACACCTCATCAGTAACACAGGTTGACTAGCCACAGCTTGAGAGTCCAATTCTTTACTATGCGCCACATACTATTATAGTACAGTACAATAAGTCACATGACAGTCATGTGATGCAACAATGCCTGTGCATGCCATTTAACCTGCTTCCAAGCGGCCATGCTACATCTCAACAGCACTCTACAGTGATGATCATCAGCACGTTGGTCTTTCTCCTTGAGCTGATCCATGGTTGCTAACCACCACTGTTTGAACGCACCCCTTAGCAACAGTCTCCTCCTCAACTTGTCAGCACTGAGTCTGTCCTCGTGGATTTGTTTGATGAACCTCTTCCAAGGCCACACCCCCTTTTTAGACAGCAGAGTTATTCGGTAGTGATTATCAGCCTTGCTCATCAACTCAGCCAAGGCCTTCTGTCGGGCAGCACGTTCCAGCTCACGCTGAAAGACAGAATGATGAGAACGATCATGCAACTGATAACACAAAATGCCTTCAAAGACCCACACACTTGTTTAGCAATCCTTCTTTCTTCTCGTTTCTGAGCTGCTAGTGCTTCTTTGGCCTCCAGTTCAGCAGCTAGTTTCATTTCTTCTTCCTTTCGAAGTCTTTCCGCTCTCTCCTTCTCTGCCTGAGCCTTTCTCTCCTCTCTCTGAGCCCTCCTCTTAGCCATAGCAGCAGCACGACTCTCCATCCCTACATGAACACACACACACACACACACATTGACTCCGATCATTCCATGTAGTTCGATTGTATTACCTGTCATGCTCAGTGGTTTAGTCACTGGTTTAGGCTTGGGTTTCTTCACAACAACTGATGGTCTAGTAGCATTAGCTGCAGCTGTAGTAGTGGTGGTAGCGGAGGATTGAACAGACGGCAGAGTGTCTGTTGTTGGTTCATTCACTGATTCCTTCCGCTCACTGCTGTGACGACTAGGATCAGCAGTGGAGGTCTCTGATGACAGTATGTGGTCCTGAGGATACAATGTAAGAGGACATCATTGTTGTACACTCACTAGTTTGAGCCTAGCTCCCACAATGATTCAGGAAGAATCCACAGAAATAATCACAACTGCAAGGGCCTAGCCTCATTCCCAGGCTCCTCCATTGTGTATATTTCTTCGAAGAAAAATATACACGAGGGAGGAGCCTGGGAATGAGGCTAGCAAGGGCCTACAAAGCTATCATACACTTACTACATGATCTCTTGCTTGCTTCCAAATGACAGTATTTGAAGTTCTTTTCCCTGGTAGTGGTTTGTTCAACGCCACTTTCTTTGGTGGTTCAGAAGCAGATTTCATCAAATTAGAAGTAGCTTTGGTTGGCAGTAATGGTTTGGACAGAGATTGTGGATCTTGAATAATTTCTCTATCAACTTCATGACCATCTGTAGCATCAGTTCTATTCCTACACAGTCACATTAATATGTGAACAGGATTGCATCACTATAGCAATCCACACACTAACTTGTTCTCCCTCTGAGCAGCAGCCAGTAGCAGTGCCTCCATCTTGTTTCTATGTTCCAATCGTTCCTTGTGAAGTCTCCACTCAACTTGTTGTCTTCTCACCTCCTTCCTCCATGCATTCAGCACTCTGACACACACTCTCTTAGCATGGTGCTCTGATGCTAACTGAAACAGTCTACAATATTAAAGAACAATGTTGAAACATTAAAAATCATTCTTATCTCTCTCAAACTCTGAGCAATGCACCACCCCCTACCTGCGATCTCTCTGCAGTTCTCTGGCGAGTGCATCTCTCTCTCTCCTTTCCTTACGACTGCTCACAAACCTCCTCCAAGCGTGCCACATTCTGACCTTTAACCTCCAGTTCCACAGCGTCCTTGCCTTCCTTATCTTGCTCCGCTGTTGGACGGCCATCTCCCACCATCTTGTGAAACACTGGTGCACCAAACGGACATCTTCTTTAGCTTCATTGAGCTCCGCCTCCTCTAGTTGCCGTAGTAACTCGGCTCTGGTTTGAAGTCTCTTTTGTTCACTCTCTATTAACTGTTTTGCTTGAACTAACGCTCGACTAGCCTTGATTCTCTCCTCCCTCACCCTCTCTTCCTCCCTCTGACGGCTCAACAAGGCCTGCTCCTCTTTCAGCTGCTTCCTAATGACCTCCATTTGCTGTTGAATCAGCACTTCGTCCTGTCTGGCTTGAGCTCTGGCTCTGGCCTCCTCTGATTTCACTATCTCTTCAGCTTCATGGAGAACCTCTCTGGCCAGCTCATCACAGCGACGCTTCTGAGCTCGTTTCTCATCCCTCACTCTACGACGGTCACGAACCTACAAGAGAACACACAACAAGTACAACAATCAGTACATTAATTACAGTGAATTAACAAACATTGATGTTTATACACAATGGTTATAAGCTTATGAAGCTGATACATGCTAGCAGAATGCATATGCAAAAAAATTTCCTGGAACCGGAAGGCATGATGTTAGCAATAGTAATTCTTATATTGCATTTATATCACTATAACCATGTGCATGAACCTGTTGATGTCTCATCTCCATGGCAACCCTGGGGTCGTACACATTGTTAGTCTGTGTCACTGTTCCTCGGCTGGGAGGGACTAGTCTGGTCGCCAGCAGTCCACTCACCACCGCCCTAGCATTGTCAGCAACCTCACCGTCCTCCCAGTTCAATCCAGAGAGATAGTCCCCGTCACGTACCGAAGGATCATCCTTAGCGTTTTCTACATTGTCTAGCCATCGCTGTATAAGCTCTTCAGCTGTGTACAGGTAGAACAATCATTAAAAATTCATTCTGCGTGTAACTAAAGACCATACTCACCTTCCAACACTGTAGTATCCATGCAAATGATTCAAAGCTGCCGAGCTGCGCTGCTTTATAGCTGACCTTTGACCTTACCCACGAAAGTATAAATTTTAAAATTTCATAAACAATTTTTCGGATATTTCGAACAAGTACATGTGCGAGCAAACGGTGCAACAAAACATGTCCAAAGTGATACACATTGATTCACTGACACTGATAAACATTCACACTGAGTTTACATTATGCTACAGTTCTCGGGATCAGTTGGGAATTCAGGCAGTCCAGCTGGAGGGAATCCTGCATGCTGAGGGAAAGGAGAACATAATTATATGAATGGCATAATAAATGCACGTGTATCAGTTATGTATCTATAGCTACTGGCTACTGACAAATGCACTGAGAATAATATGATTGCTTACTCCTTCTCCGGCTAAGTCAGCTGGAGGCTGTCCATATTGTTGCAACTAAAAGCAGGGAAAAAAATTATTAGTGATTCAATTATAGAGACTAACTCACTTCTTGCATTAATTGGAGGATACGTTCCGAACTCTCCTGATTCGCCTCACCGCTCTCTGGTTGACTTTCAAACTCTCGACAAATTGCTGACATGATTTCTTGTTGCTTGCAGTATCTCTTCATATCTGATTCCGAGAGCTTGTCTTTGTGACTAGCCAACCACTCAGGGTACTAAAATAAACATTGGACAAAAATCTTTTGAGAACTGTGACCAAATATTTTGTACAGACCTGTTTGCAGAGGTCAGTGAGGGAAGGATAGAGGACCTCCTTTGAGAGGAGTGTGTTCATCATTCCTTGCATCATCTTCATGAGGTGATCCTCTGAGTCCTCTGACGACAAGTCCAGGTTTCCCAACAACCCCTCCAGATTGCCACTGCCCCTCTATGATAGATTAATTAAGATCAAAAGTACCCAGCACTGACATTGACTCACACTCACTTCAATCTGTTCTGTGGTCTGTTTCATCCGATGCAGTGTCTCCTCCACCTGTTCCTCTACGCTGTTCTTGGTGCCTTCGTCCACTGATGATGCCTCTCCCTTACTTGTGGCTCCACTCGTAGGAGGGTGGGGTGAGTCTTCCTCTAAGCCAATCGACTTGGCAAAGCTTTCAAATTGCTGCCAAAGTTCAGGATTTTCTGAGCGAAACATTTCCACTGCTTCGTTCAAGTGAGCCTCTGCCTCAGCTGCTATTTCTTCACTGAGCAGTTCGTCAATGCCATCGGAAGAACCCAGGGGGTCATCATCAGAGGGCGGGCCCCCCACTACAGGATCTACTATAGGCTTGGGTTTGGGGGGAGGGGTAGGCTCTTTGGGCACATGCTTTCCAAATTCTCCCAGCGACACTAGAAAATTTTAATAAATGGAAAAGACTTTGACTTTCCTCATAAATTTTGTGTTTGACCTAACTTACAGTCCAATAGTTCTTCTAATTCAGGATCATCAGCAGGTTGTTCTAATCCATCTTGTGTTGACTGTTGCTCCTTCTTCTCCTGGTCACCAGAGGCGGCCTGCTCTGGCTCAGGCTGTTGACTGGAAGAATCGGGATCCATCTTTTGTTCAATAGCCACGTGTACTAGTAGGGGGGGCGTGACAAATTGCATAGCAAAAGGTCAATTTCCAAAGGTCACGTGGTTAATCTTGGTCAACTTGCTGTGTTGTATACATCAACAGGTAAAATATTTAAAGGAAATTATGTCTTTCAAATTCCATAATCTGAAGCGCCTGGCTGCGAGATGAGCCTAGTAAAGAAGGACCTCACAAACCGTTCTCTGGAGGAGCTACCGGAATGGCTAGTGGACGAGATACAGAGGGAGAAAGTGGGACATGTGGATCTGTCTTTCAATCAGTTCACCTCTCTACCTCCTGCAATCTCTTCATTCGCTAGTTTCATCCAATATTTAGACGTCTCTTCGAATCTTCTGCAAGAATTTCCCCTGCAGATATGCTGTCTAACTCAACTGAAAGTGCTAGTAGCCAAGCACAATCACATGAAGGCTCTGCCTGATAATTTCAGACGACTCACTAAACTGAGAGATGTGAATTTTAGTGGGAATGCTTTTGAACAGTTCCCCCCACAGATATGTGACCTGGAGCAGCTGCAGTCGCTGCGAATTGGAGCAAATTATATCTCAAGATTACCGGCTAGCATTGGCAAATTGAAAAGGTGAGATGAAGTATAATACATGTCCATATGCATTGTTCATTCTCTTCACAACAACTCTATAGAGATGCCTAACAAGGAGGTGTCAATGTGTGTGTCTGACAATGTGTGTGTGCAAGTGGCACCATGTGTGTGTGACAATGTGTGTGTGCGAGTGTGACCATGTGTGTGTGACAATGTGTGTGCACTATGTAGTGCCTACTACCTGTGAACAGTGTGAATTCCTTTAGACATTTCCTGTTGCTGTTTCCCCTCACATACCTGCAGGTTGAACTACCTCTACCTGGGTGGCAATTATCTCACACTCCTCCCGTCTGAGGTGGGTCAGCTCACCGAACTCACAGCACTAATCCTCTGTGGGAACAAGTTGGAATCCCTCCCCAATGAACTGACACAACTTACTAATCTACAGTCGTTACGTCTCCACGACAACCAACTTCAGACTCTTCCACAAAACTTACTGAAATTGACCAATCTACGAGAGTTGAGTTTACGGAACAATCCACTGGTTATGAGATTTGTGAAAGAGTGGCCAAACACTGTTCCCAGTTTATTGGAGCTAGCTGGGAGGTGCATTAAAAAGAACTCCATTGCTTACAGTCCAGAGGTCATTCCGACAGTACTTGTGAACTATCTCAGCAAAGCACAGTGCTGTGACAATCCTAGGTGCAATGGGGTCTATTTCAGCTCACAATATCGTAGTGTCAAGTTTGTAGACTTTTGTGGCAAGTATCGTGTTCCTCTAATGCAGTACCTGTGTTCGGCCATGTGTGCCTCAGAGGACACCTCATCAGGGGGCGTGTCCAGCGAGGAGGAGGAGCAGGCCGCTCACGACAAGATGAAGAGGGTGCTGTTAGGATAATATTATTTTTTCTTTTTACTTCATTCATTTTACTTTGTGCACATTCTGCATGTATTGCTCCATCTCACTTTGCTTGTTATTTATGCATAATCCACACAACTGCCATGTATACTTGTGTGTGTGTGTGTGTGTGTGTGTGTATGTCTGTCTACAGTATGTAGTCTCAATAGTAATGAAGACATGATGAAAGCTTACAAATTGAATACTTCTAGTGTATGTACATATGTGCTAATGGGATTGTGGTCATGAACACATTGTGGATGGGAGGAAGTCACATCATGCATATGAAGCAGTGGAGGTTAAAGTTGAATTCAAACATATGTAACATTGTATGCGGGATCCACACAAGTCCATTAGCTTTGTATATACAGAGACCATAATATCACGGAACAGCTGCATGGGAGTTCCTGGTTGTGTCTGATTCTCAAGAAACGGGTGGAACAGCCAGTTGACCTTCTGTGTATCTTCTACAAGGACACAATCTTTGGTAGCTTTCATGAGAACCTAAACATTACGATGTCATAATGATGTCATAGTACTTCGTTAATTGATAGGAGCAGACTCACCAGTGCAGGATAGTAGAGCAGTGTTATCATTGGTGAGACAAGAACCAGTTGAAGCCTTGAGGCCGTTGTCAATAGCAACCACACATTGAGCAGGAAGGAAATCAACATATCTGAGGGAACATGAATGTAGAACAAATAGGAACCGTAATTTGACTAATAAATTAAATTATTTGCATCGGGGAAATTTTTATACACATTACCATGTAGTTGTCATGTACCAAAACTAAAATGTTTGAAATTTTGACAACCATTACCATGATAGTATGTAGGTACAAATTAAACATGCAAAAATTGAACGTAAGACATATATCACTGTACGTGCTCAAACTACAGCATGTAGCATTAATCTTTCAGTCTTACTGTGAGCTGATAGCGCTGGTAGAATTACAGGAGAACATCTCCTTCATCACAGAGGGTTTATTGATAGCTCTGAAGTAGGTCGGCTCGCAGATCATGTGACTGGAGAGACACGCCTCCTTGCAGGAGTGACCCTGTTTTGAGACAATCATTGAGAGGAGAGAGAGATCGGGCCATGTGGGATGGCGACTGGAACCACCAAACACCTCCACAGCACACAGAACAAAGTAACGAGCACCTAAAGTAGAGGGGAATAGATTGGCAAGTAACAAGAGTACAATCTGTCACAGCCTAGCTCATTCCCAGGCTCTCTGCTCCCCCCTCCCCCTTCCACACACACACACACACACACACACACACACACACACAACATGCACACAAATGACTCCATTATAGACTCTGTTTAGAGAAATTAAAGACAGTGTTATATGTGACTTCCAGTCTATTGAGCTAGACCCTTTTTTTTTCTACCCCTGATCTACAACAGAGGGGAAAGGTCTCAGTTTAGAGGTAGAAAAAATACTCTAGCATGATAAAATTAATGTCATAAACAGTGTAATTAAAATTTTTATGCACTAATATTCACAGCAAGAGAGGCTGGGAATATCTATATATGGTGGAGCATTAGAGAGGCTGGGAATACATTAGACCACCCACTATCTATATATGGTGGAGCAATACTCTCCCACCTTCATAGTTGAGAGAGTCGATCCTGACATATCTGGCCCGCAGGTTGATCTCCTCCCAGAGGTAGAAGGTCCTACTGTCGTTGAAGGCCCTACTCCCCACCTGGTTGCCATGGGAGTCGGTGAGAGTGACAGCAAACGGGTCCACGAACACTGTCCCCCAACTTTTAGCCAGAATCCACTCAAACTAGACAAAAAATGGGGAAAAAAGAAGAAAAAAGACATTATACTCCATCTCTACGATAGAATGTGAGGCCCCACCCACTCACAGTATTAGTGATTCTTATCTTGACGATATTCACGTCTCTTCCTAAGTCAACCATCCACCAGTGTGTGTGGTCAGGAGCCGACCAAAAGCAGCTCTGTTCCGTCAGCAATCCGTCCACTGCCTCAGTAGCAGTGTGGTCCTCAAAGGTGCTGCTGGCAGTCGCTGGACGTCCCAGAGCTAGGTCCTCGCCATCACAGAAGTTTTGGTGAGCAATGTAGGTTCCAACCCTCTCCAACATACCCTGCAAGTGTGTGTGTGTGTGTGTGTGTGTGTGTGTGTGTGTGAGGTATAATTTAGAGGGAAATGGTTAAATAGGATTGACAAACTGTAAGTGAAGGCCTACAAACAGTTGCATAGTAACCGTGTTCCCAGACTCTCTCCCAACAAATATTACACAAGTGCTGGAAAATGACAGGGAGAGAGCCTGGCTGGATTTCACATATCAGACTCTCTCCCTTCCTAGTTTTCAGCATCTCAAATATTTGCAGGGAGAGAGCCTGGGAATGAGACTAGTTCTACATGTATCATACCTGCTGAGTGAATTCGTAAGGAATATATGGTTGCGTAGTCTTTCTTGAGATGATGTCATACACAGCCTCTCTTATTGCACTATGGTTGTTCACATCCACAGTATACACCTGCACATGTATCACATGATTGTCACATGACCACTGTAAGGCATAATACTGCAATATGATTGGTTGCATATTAGCCTCGTCCCCAGGCCCATATACACTCACATAAGGTTTCCCCACAAACTGCTCCAAATAAGGAACTTGAGACGTCAGCTGGCGAGACGTAGGCTTACCTTTAAAGAACTCCTAGAGGTCAAAAGGTCAAATGGTAGTCGTGGATATAGATTATTGTACTTTGAACTCACTGTATTGAGTCGGTCATGAGGAGGAGAGAATTTTGGCTGGATGAAAGCACAGCCATTAGCCAGAGCCTCAAATGGCCCGGGACCTGAAGTCAAAGGGGGAGAGAGAGAGGATGCATTTTAAAGTTACTAATTGTATAGGTGGTATAGTACATCAGTGTGATCATTAACGATAGCGGTGAAAATTTGCTAACGATCATTGGTGAAATTTTGCAATGCACAATCCATGCTTATTGTCACTAAACATGGATGGCAATGTACTCTTGGATGGATTATCAGAAATGACAATCACAACATAAGCAGGCAAACTTATGTAGACAAAAATTTTCCAGATAAGAGTTCCTATCAACACGTATAGTAGACATGTATGCATGCAGCATTATCACTGTTGTACACGTAGCACATACCATCATAAGGAAAGCCCAGTCCAATGAATGCTTTAGAACCAGACAACAATCTGTAGCAATAGCATGGTAATACACACACCATTTACTGTATGTCAGTTAATGCAGTCTGTGACACACTCATAAAAGTCAGAGAACGTTACGAGCATTTTATTTTCATATCACCCACCTCTGAAGATCATGTGCAGGGAGGACGCCATGGTTGATCACATGACTCGGTAAACTTTGACCTACATCCTACATGCAAACAGAACAACACAATATAATTATAGCAGGTGGCTCTGTAAGTAGGAGTGGACCCTCACTGTCTCAAAGATATGCTGGAAGGACCCCAAAGACATGTTCTACTATACTCAAACCCTCCCCATACAATATGCACCAGGAAGACCAGGTAACAAGACTAATGTTACACTGCTTCAAAGCAAGATTCACTCTACCCAGGCCCTCCCCACACAATAATTGGTAACAAGAGTGAAACATTAGTCTTATTGTCAAAATTCAGAGTCCTTAGTGTAATTGAGCAGCAAAAGAATGTCTTTTGGGTGTCCATAAACCAGGCCCTCCCAGCTATGCTTAGCAATAAGCATAGTGGAGAGGGCTTGGTTTACAAGGCTAGGTATACACATGGATATTATTTGAACATACTTTTAATATTAACCCAATACTATTACCCAACTCATTCCAAAAGATCAGACATCTATAGGCTCTACATAGCCTCGTTCCCAGGCTCCTCCTTCGGGAATATTTCCTTGCATATTTTTGAAGAAAAGACTAGCAAAAGAGGAGCCTGGGCACGAGGTGAGGCTAGCTATGTTACACAATGTCACTGACTTTGAAGGTGGAGTGCAGCTCCATGGTCTCAGCGATGGTGTTGAGGTAGTCCTCTTTGCCGTAAGCATACCACGCCTCCTTCCCGTACAACACCGCCTGGTTGGACTTTGACGAGCTGTTGCCATGGCGATTGATCTCCACTACAAACCCCAGGAATGAGTTGTCGGGAGTGTGAGGGAAGAGAGTCCAAAACTGACGAGAATCTTCAAAGTTCCAGTTGTTGAACATTCCAAGACCTTCTCCCACTTCAAACAGTTTGGTACGAAAGTTGTCTATTTGCATTGTGTGGGGTGGTACAATAGATTTTACATACATCATGATGTGGCCAGGTGAAACATATGTGGTAGCAACGGAAGATTCATAGTAACTCACATATTGGCTCAGTTCCAAACGAATCCAACACTCTTATTCTACACTGCACATGAAACAGCAGACATACACATATAAAATTGATACTGAGCATGTTTAGAATAGGCATGCTCAGTGATAGTGGTACCTTGTACAAAGAAAAGTGGGCACTATCTCTCAGAGCAAACAGTCCAATATAGTCCGTGAACAAAAGATCATAAGTGACTTCTAAAAAGAAAAGAAACCAATACAGTATATAATATACTACTGTGAATGCAACCCACTGTACAGGGGGTCAGCATACCTGTCCCTGACACCCTCTCCGCTAGTTGACTCTTTGAGGTCAGGATTACAACACTGTGACCCAGCATGTGGAGAGTCTGGGCAGGGGGTAGTAGAAATGATGTCATAATGATGTAATTTTTAAAAAAGCAAGTAAAATTTACCGATATCAGGTCACTCCATTGAACCAATTCGCCAAGATAGCCTCCCTGCATAGAACACCACGATAGTCATGTGATAATCATGAGATTGAAATGACCTACCTTATATGCATTATTAGCAAAGTCGTAAGCACTATACTCAGACAGCTGGAGAAGACAACAACACACACACCAATGGTTTGACAATTTTAATTTCAGCATCATGTGGGAGTGTACATTAAGGACACTCTGCACCATTAATGCCATGAGCACACATACCAGGCCAGGAAAGAGGAGAATCTTCTTAGAGTTGGTAAAGAGATATCTCTTCTCAGCCACCAATGACTCCTGAGCCTTCTCCCATGAACCACTCATCCTGTATAATGTATAACAGAGTCACATGAAAACAATAATGAATTAAGAATGTATTTGTCAGCACCAACATATAGGTTTGAACCGGGCTCTCTCCCACTAATTTTTTCTGCACCCAAATTATTATCCGTGTGCAAAGATAATAATTCGTGTGTGGAAAAAATAAGCAGGAGAGAGCCTGATTCGAGGCTAACCAGCACACCTATTAATGCGTTCTCCTATCCACTTCAGTTTAATGCCTTGTTCTGTGAACATTGGCGAGTGCAGTAGGGTGGTCATGTGACTCAAATCCTCTCCTCTCATTGGATGAACACTCTTCGGATTTCTACCTCCTCCTCTATAGAAGAGCGGACTTTGACCCCTGGTGAGCTCCACAGGTTCAATATTGCTCTGTTGCATGTGATAGAATAACATCAGCACACACAGAGCAAGATAGATCACAGCTGAAAGGGGATATATTGGTGTTATATGGCAAAAATTATTTGGCACTGCTCAGTAGTATGGCCCAGTAGATGAAGGCTTTGTCTCCACTATGATATAGAGAGCCCTTGAAAGACCCTAGTCTGGAGTATCCAGACCCTTTTTCCCGCGCGTAGTTTTAGCGCGCGTGTAAAGGGTCTGGATACTCCAGACTAGAAAGACCCTTGTTAGGTCTCAATAGCACTAGTCTCTGGAGGTGGCAATAAATAGAAACAATCACTCTGCCTGCAGGTTCCGTTGAAAAGACTCTGAATTTGAGAAACTTGCCAGAACATGATGAAAGACCGCCACACACTGAGCTGAACACCTCAGTTGGAGCATGCGCACACTCAATGACCGCTACATGACGTCATTTGTAAATTTTTTTGAAGTTTTAGAGCTAGCTCTGGGACACTGTGACATGATANAAAGTGTGTTTCTCCATTATCTTCTATTCTCAGTTGCTCTCAGTCTATGGAAGAACAGATTGGTCCGAGTTAAGACACTCATTGCTAATACATTCGTCTCAATACAGGTATTCAACATAATAATATAATGTGAATAATAATTGTATTGATGTTTGTTACCTTGGCCACAGGACTACCATCTGGCAATAGAAGTATATGAACGTTTAGTCCAGGATTTGCCGACTTTAGGGATGGATCTCTACTCAGCCATTGGTCGTCTTCATCTCCATGTTGGTGACGTTCTCTCAGCTCAGAGGTACTTCACTATGGTGTCCAAACTAGCGGAGAATGACCCAGCTGGAAAATCTACTGTCAAAATAAACGAGTCAGTAAATTTGTATTTCTGTGAGCCTTTGTGTATGGTTTGATTGTTACCATGGTTACAGAGCACTGGTGAATGTGTTCCTAGCAAGATGGCATAAGGCTGGGGAGTGTTTTGCAGAAGTGTTGAACTTAGACCCTTCAAACCAGACCATCAAGAGTAATCTATCTGTGTGTACATTCTACCAGGGACGACTGAAAGAGGTAGTGCTACATATAGATTTTATTATTTTTTTACAACCTTCTTATGATGTCATAATGATGTAATTCCCTAGGCCATCAAAGAGATGGAGACTCTCTTGACCTCTGACCCTCCACACACTCTCCAGCCAACAGTCCTGGCCAATCTGGCAGCTGCCTATGAGTTGGAGTCAGGGAACAGCTTGTCCAAGAAGGCTAACTTCATTCCTCTTTTAGCTCAACATGTACACCAAGGATTCCATATCAACTCACTCAACATTAAAGCATAGCTCCTTATCGTAACAATAATATTTTTTGTGTTCAACATTAATAATATTGTTATTATAATGAGATCAATTCAAATTAATGTTTATTGTTGGCTGTTCGTGCTGTTTCTTTGACTCTTGTACAAGGCTCAGTATTTGCAGGACACCAGCCTTCAGGTCTTCCTCATCAGTGCTCAACATACACTGCTCTATAGTCGGCTGAGAGGTGGAATGAGAGTTAGCAAGACTTCCACGTCTTTTGATCTCCTTTACACGTCGGTTAGGTCCAGGCGGACAGTGATTGAAGTCGTTCACGGTGTTGACTCTCCTTAAGGGAGTAGTGCTAGCAACGGTTGCTAAAGGGAGGGGTTTTAGACTCACAGACTGAGACAGGCTGAGACTGGGAGTGAGACTCCTAACACTGCCACCGAGAGAGCTACTCAGACCGGCACCACTGACTGTTACACTCTCCCGATCAGATCTAGATGGTTGTTTGTTGTCGTACTCCAGACTGGCTATGACACTCGGGTCCGTGTTAGTGAGCCGGGCTAGAAATTGGAAGTCTATTTTAGCCCGGATGGCTGGATCAAGCTGAGCTATCTTCTCAAGATTGAGCCGTGGTTCCATTTCTTCATATTCGGTGTAGTTCAGATGATCCATGTCAGATACTGTGTATATTATAGGAGCCAGTGTATACATAATATGACCAAATTATGTCATTGATAATTATCATACATTAGTAATGATTGTGTGTCCATGGAACTGGTTGCATTGAGTTACATCTTCATGCAAAAATTAATGTCGGAGTTCTGCTGACCTTTGTCCTTTGAGTAGCAGGTGCAGAAAACAGCTAGCATGACTAGCATGATGATCACAGTGGCTCCACCCACTCCAATGATGCAACCAATGACAATGCCTTGTATATCTGTAGATCGATCATCTAATGGAAAAAAAAAAAAAAAAACAAAAAAACACACACTTCAAATAAGAGTTCTGACAAGCAAAAAAAGAGAGATGCATGACATTGTACCTTAATGACCACAGGAAGTATAGAGCAAGTTTATAATAGCAAAATTTAATAATAGCTACAGACATGGTAAATTCTATTGTTCACCACAGTCCATGTGTGTGCCATGCACTCATACAAAATGGCTAAACATATCAATCACAAAAGTGAAGGGAAAACAACCAAATTATGTACACTAACACTTAGTTTAGCAGTTTATGCATGACATTGTCAGTGGCGTATCCAGGATTTAAGTTATGGGGGTGCTGATATAATACGGGTATAATAAGACTTTAAATTCACTTTCAAGAGTGAAATTTTACATAAGATTGGAGAAAAAGCCGAAAAAACTGCAGAACACGATGCCATCTCCGGTGCACCCTGAGCACCATGCTGGATACGCCACTGACTGTGGTGTACGCATGGCACTTATCATTATTTCACGAACCATTCTCTAAAATGATGTAAATGCTGGAATTGTGTGTTCCATTTGTGCAGATATATGGCTTGTCTTCTCCGACTAAGTCATGTGACACCCTATCGATAACGAGGCTGTTGTTCATGAGTTGGAATATTGAAGAGTTGCCTGAAATCCTCTCGCCTTGCCACACCCATTGCAGGGGACCGTCACCATGACACTGAAGATGAAGAGTGTCTCCCTCTGTCACATGATCTATGTCCTTTGCAGCAGTTATCTCCAAACTCCAGACCTCTGTAAACAATTGAAGACAGAAGTTTCTTCTTGTCATGCATGCGTACTTTTCTATTTGTGCTAAAACACAGCTTCTATTGATTCTAACAAAGATATTATAGATTCGTATCTATGATTCTAATTCTCAGTAATGTGTACTAATTTCATTGTGTACAAATATTATTATTTCCACAATTACATGATTAGTAAACGATAATTCGCTTATAGAGATTTCTAGACTATGCCATACCGTGACTTGCGGCGACTAATAAGCTGAGAATCGCATACACACAGCTGTTGGCCATCACACACCACCTACTGCACTGGAGAGACTCAGACAGCAGCTGAAAAGGCCCAGCTTCTCCGTTCCCGTAAAGTAACACCTTTTCTTTTAGAGCCAATTTGCACCATTTCGCACCGAGCATGCGCAGAAGGTAAAAATAACAACATTCTTATCGCGGACTGATTATTAGCGTTATTAGACATCCAATTATCACTCAAATAACTTTTATTGTTAAAAAAAGCAGTCAAAAGAAGAGGACTAAACATACGTACGTACATAACCAACTGAATAAGTACATAACCGTCAAGATACTTAATTTCCAAGTCACCATACTACACACCAAAGCTATTATTATTATAACACTATCGAATCTTGGGCATGCATAATAATACAAAAAACACACTGAATGTTATACTACAGTATTTGTTTCTGGTGGTGGAACAAACTCAAAATTTGGTGAGCCTATTTCGTAATCCGGGCCGACATCACCCCTCTGCGAGTTGGATTGGGGGGTCTGGAAGGAGGAGATCTGGACACCATCCTCCGGAGTGGAACTCTGGCGAATCCTGTTCTGTTTCTCAAGAGTATTGAACGAAGAGTGGGCCGTGAAATCCTCAGGGATGTCGAAAGATGTCTGGTTCTAATATTAATGTGATGGGGGTATTGATAGGATTAATCAGGTACAAATGGGTTAATAATAATGATCAGGTACAAATGGGTTAATAAATAGGTACAAATGGGTTAATAATAAACTTACGGTTGTGGAGAGTTTCTGGGTGATGGTGGTGGTACCAGTCGTCTCCTCACTGGCTCCATTCTTGTTGCGGACATATTTAGCCGAAGTCTCTGTCCATGTGAAAGACCTACATAGAATACACGGTCATATGACTGTCACATGTGCATGGGATTATATAAAACGAACAGGGGTCAACTCACCTTTTCCTCTTCTTGGTTGCTAAGCAGTACAGGGAAAAAGAAAAAGAAAACACAAAAGTAAACTTTCAAGAACGAGTGCTTTGTATTCTTTACTCCTTTACTTACGGTATTCTCCCTTGCTCCTCTTCTTCCAACAACAGAGACAGAAGACAGCAAAGAGAACCACGGCCAAGAAGATGATCAGTGCCAGACCTCCTACAACACTCACTATGATGATGACTGCTGTGCTTATACCTTGCTGGTCATCTGGAGGGCTGGCTGTTGGAGAGATGAGGTCATCATTATTGCTATTNTCACTTTCAAGAGTGAAATTTTACATAAGATTGGAGAAAAAGCCGAAAAAACTGCAGAACACGATGCCATCTCCGGTGCACCCTGAGCACCATGCTGGATACGCCACTGACTGTGGTGTACGCATGGCACTTATCATTATTTCACGAACCATTCTCTAAAATGATGTAAATGCTGGAATTGTGTGTTCCATTTGTGCAGATATATGGCTTGTCTTCTCCGACTAAGTCATGTGACACCCTATCGATAACGAGGCTGTTGTTCATGAGTTGGAATATTGAAGAGTTGCCTGAAATCCTCTCGCCTTGCCACACCCATTGCAGGGGACCGTCACCATGACACTGAAGATGAAGAGTGTCTCCCTCTGTCACATGATCTATGTCCTTTGCAGCAGTTATCTCCAAACTCCAGACCTCTGTAAACAATTGAAGACAGAAGTTTCTTCTTGTCATGCATGCGTACTTTTCTATTTGTGCTAAAACACAGCTTCTATTGATTCTAACAAAGATATTATAGATTCGTATCTATGATTCTAATTCTCAGTAATGTGTACTAATTTCATTGTGTACAAATATTATTATTTCCACAATTACATGATTAGTAAACGATAATTCGCTTATAGAGATTTCTAGACTATGCCATACCGTGACTTGCGGCGACTAATAAGCTGAGAATCGCATACACACAGCTGTTGGCCATCACACACCACCTACTGCACTGGAGAGACTCAGACAGCAGCTGAAAAGGCCCAGCTTCTCCGTTCCCGTAAAGTAACACCTTTTCTTTTAGAGCCAATTTGCACCATTTCGCACCGAGCATGCGCAGAAGGTAAAATAACAACATTCTTATCGCGGACTGATTATTAGCGTTATTAGACATCCAATTATCACTCAAATAACTTTTATTGTTAAAAAAAGCAGTCAAAAGAAGAGGACTAAACATACGTACGTACATAACCAACTGAAAGAGTACATAACCGTCAAGATACTTAATTTCCAAGTCACCATACTACACACCAAAGCTATTATTATTATAACACTATCGAATCTTGGGCATGCATAATAATACAAAAAACACACTGAATGTTATACTACAGTATTTGTTTCTGGTGGTGGAACAAACTCAAAATTTGGTGAGCCTATTTCGTAATCCGGGCCGACATCACCCCTCTGCGAGTTGGATTGGGGGGTCTGGAAGGAGGAGATCTGGACACCATCCTCCGGAGTGGAACTCTGGCGAATCCTGTTCTGTTTCTCAAGAGTATTGAACGAAGAGTGGGCCGTGAAATCCTCAGGGATGTCGAAAGATGTCTGGTTCTAATATTAATGTGATGGGGGTATTGATAGGATTAATCAGGTACAAATGGGTTAATAATAATGATCAGGTACAAATGGGTTAATAAATAGGTACAAATGGGTTAATAATAAACTTACGGTTGTGGAGAGTTTCTGGGTGATGGTGGTGGTACCAGTCGTCTCCTCACTGGCTCCATTCTTGTTGCGGACATATTTAGCCGAAGTCTCTGTCCATGTGAAAGACCTACATAGAATACACGGTCATATGACTGTCACATGTGCATGGGATTATATAAAACGAACAGGGGTCAACTCACCTTTTCCTCTTCTTGGTTGCTAAGCAGTACAGGGAAAAAGAAAAAGAAAACACAAAAGTAAACTTTCAAGAACGAGTGCTTTGTATTCTTTACTCCTTTACTTACGGTATTCTCCCTTGCTCCTCTTCTTCCAACAACAGAGACAGAAGACAGCAAAGAGAACCACGGCCAAGAAGATGATCAGTGCCAGACCTCCTACAACACTCACTATGATGATGACTGCTGTGCTTATACCTTGCTGGTCATCTGGAGGGCTGGCTGTTGGAGAGATGAGGTCATCATTATTGCTATTCTATAAATAGCACACCAGAACTATATTTAGACACTTTGACAGGTTTCAATTACATGCATCACTAGCACCATTGTCAGTAAGTGTTTCTTTCTACACACATATTTGAGCTGATAAACTAGCAACCATTTTCACTAACTCACTAGGTTGAATTACTTCCAGACTGAATGAATCTGAAGGAATTCGGTTAGGATCCCCGGGAACACTACACTGATATTCTCCAGTATTCATAAGCGCGACTTCTTCTAGTACAATAATCTGCTGTCTGGAAAAGTTCGGTAAATTTTCATCGTCTTTGAGCCACTGAATCCTCGCCGGTCTCACGTCAGTTACACACGTGAGCTGGACATTCACTCCCACATTCACCGTCATGTTGGTGTTGGATATGACCACAGGAGGGGGAGGGTCTGGAGGGACAGAGATGGCACACATCAGGAATGGGACATTAGAACAACTTGACAATGGTTACTTCGGATACATATATAGGACACCCTATAGCTAGAAAAACTACTCTTACTATTCTATTGCAATATAGCTAGAAATTTTCAAGGAGTATAAATTCACAGTTTGAAATCTTTATCCGCAAAAAATTCAGAGTCGTATTACAATATACTGCTTGATCCTTGAAAATAAAATTGTGAAAAGTTTTGTATTCGCCTCTCTGCAAAAATTTCACTCCTCGAAAATTTCTGGCTATACAATATTCACATTAAAACATGAGATAACAACTACCCTGGATTGGATCAAATTGAGGTTCATGTATTACTGTATTATTTATTAGTTGAAGTTTATTTTAAACAGTACTTTCGGTTGCATCTACCTAACCATCATCAGTGTTAACAAGGAAAGGAAAACAAATCATCAGACCAGCTGTTCCAACCAGTTTTCTTTCAATGTAACACTAATGATGGTTAGCTACTAGGTAGGTGCAACATAGCCTAGTTCCAAGGCTCCCTCTCTGAAAATGAAATGGAAGAGTGAGGCTAGCTGATGTCAGTTTAAAATAAACTTTTAACTATAAATAATAGAATAGTTACAATAATAAAGAGTATACTAATCATAAAGTGAACATAATAGATACAATGATGTGTTTCCATGGCATTACACACTCACTTGCTGTGTTGAAACTGAGCACAGGACTAAAAACAGACATGCCAACTGAGTTATTGACCAGGATCCTCACATCATAGGCAGAGGCTGGCTCTAGACTATCAATGGTGGTCATCAGTCTGTCTCCTGAGACAGAAACTGTCACCACATCGTCTCTGTCATCAAAGGTGCTCGTCGAAAGAACGTATTCAATGATGTAGTTGCTGACGTTTCCTCCCGGGAATGGCCACGTGATCACAGAGGTGATGTTGGAGATGGTGTTATCGGGTGCCGCAGGAGTTTCAAATATGCGCTGAGGTTGAACTGCATGTGTGTGTCACCACAGTGACATAAAGTACAGATGTGTGTGTGTGTGTGTCTGTGTGTGTATGTGTGTGTGTGTGTGTGTGTGTGTGTGTGTGTGTGTATACACATTAGGTGCTCACGTATAGACTGTGTAGTTCCTTGGACAGTAGCATCCTCTCCATCCAATGGTTCACTGTTCACAGCTATAAGACGTACCCTAATTGTGATACAAGTGCGTGCGTTTGTTTGTATGTGTGTGGTGAGATATAACACATAACACTTCACATGACACCACCACATGTATTGTACTATCAGCAAACTACATGTAACTGCCAATGACATACTTCCTAATTACACTGTAATGGAACACTAGCTAGCTGTGCATAACAACACGGTATTTTTGGCAAGGTATAAATTTGGCAAAACAGCTCATGTAGTATAAACTGATACTATTTAAAACACTACTATAAAAGTGATGGTACATTAACAGTGTTTTCTCAAATGTAACAGTTGTACATAACACTTTGGTCAAGAGAACTGAAAATGGTCGGCCTACGAGTCACACAAACAATCCTCACCAATAGGTGGTGTTCTCCTCAAGTTGAAATGGATCATTCACTTCACTATTTCGATAACGGTACATCGTATCATCCCGTCCAATGTCAGTCGAGAGAGGGGTGAAATTAGTATTGTCTTCACTAATGGAGAGCTCATATCGGATAATAGGTCTTCCTCCATCGTCTGCAGGGGGCATCCAACTTATGTCCAGTGCCATAGCTGCTATACCCTCAACAGTGAGATCCTGGGGAGGAGAAGGAGCTGTGTGTGTGTATGTGTGTGTGTGTGTGTGTGTGTATGTGTGTGTGTGTGTGTGTGTGAGTGAGTGAGTGTGAGTGTGTGTGTGTGTTTATATAGGTCATATGATTCTCTTGTACCAAATGAAGTGTCTTTGTGAATGAGTGTAAGTGAGTGTGTGTTGGCATTTGAAGTGACTGGCTTCTGGCATGAAACAAACCACTTCAACTAGACAGGCCTAATTTCTTTTAAGTTGTGTAAAGAATGCACACAGTTAGTTCATTAGGACCTATTGAGTACTCCCTACAACAACCATATGTGGGCAATGGTTTTCATAACCACTGCCTCTGCTTATGGGAGTGGATATAATGAATAGTTGTAATAATGGTGTAGTTACACTTCTTGTAAGCTTATCTATAACCTAACTAGATCACAGGTAGCTCATTATCTCTGATCTACTCCAATATTTCTCTCTCTCTCTCTCTCTCTCTCTCTCTCACTTACGATCAACATCAGTCTGAGCAGTCACTTCTGATGAAGTATCTCCTGGTCCTCTCACATTGACACCANGAATGGTGGACGCTGCCTTCACCAACTGTGACATCTCCAGGACTGGGAAACTGTTGCCACTGGTAAGAAGAACAACTCACCTCTTCTCTATTCATTGTGGTGCAGTTGCATTTGGCATCATCAAAAGTGAAAGTATATTTGAATAGTGTCCCTTTTTTTCTTCATTAGCTGAGAATACAGTTAGCCATAGTAAAGTGATCAAAGCGATTGCAAATGCTTATAGAAATCTTATCTGATTGTATTTTGCAATTGTAACTATACTTACCATTTTTGCAGGAATTTGAGTATTGGTTGAAGAGAAATCCCAAGATTTTGGACTCCCTGCTTTCGTTCAAGACCAAGGAGTGTACCCTCGGTCCTCTTATCATGTCACCATCAGAACAACAGCTGTCCCACGAGAAGAGGGTGGAGCCCGTCACTGTTACCATGGAGCCAAGTAGTCCCACCCTCTTTCAACTGGGAGCCCCTGAGGATGACGATCATGATGAACTCACTGAACAAGACGGATCTACAACTGAACTCACCGAGAAAGAAGCTGAAAATCCACTCATAGAAACTAACCCCCCACCCCCTGAAGCTACTGTACCACCCCCTGAAGCCAATACCCTACCCCCTGAATGTGATGTCCTGTCCCCTGAAGCCAGTACACTACCCCCTGAGGGTAGTGAGCTGGCAGGCTCAACCAAAGAAGTCAGCAGTGAAGTATCACCTGCTGATCCAAGAGATGATGTCGATGGAGGTTTACCAGACCAAGAGGAGGAAGAAGCCACACCCACTGTGACCGAACTGGTGACCACACCCACTGATCAAGCTGGTAGCATAATGCATGAAGAGTCTTCACTCTCTATCGACATGTCCTGTGTACCTCGTGTGACTAGTATGGACAAGTTAGGCCCCGCCTCTCCCGTTCTGCCGACAACTGCAATGGAAAGTGTTGTCATGACGATAGAGGAGGAACAAGGAGTCACAGTTGAAAGGTCAGAGGTCGAAGGTGACTCTCAATCATTTGGTTCGGATGAGCTGGCCACTGAAGCGGAACAAGAGTTGGACAGTAGCAGTGCAGTGCAGCTAGCTCCGAGCATCTCGGAATCCCTACCTTTGGACGAGGGGGTACCGCTGGAGGGAGAAGGTTAGACCCCTAGTAATGAGATCATACCGTATAGCACAAAAAATTGGCAGGAATAAAATTTGGTGGATTGTCAAAAATTTTATGTTTGGCAGATTTTATTTTGACAGTAATGTACGCAGCAATACACGTGAATGACTGTTTCGTGGATTTAATATTGGCAATCTTTACCAAAACCACCAATATCAAAATCAGCCAAATTTTTGTGCTATATGGTAATTAATCCTACTCATTTTGTGGATGTATTCGACCCCTTCAGGTCTAACCCTGTCAAGTGATGTGTCTGTGAAGGTGAGCACCAGTCCCTTCCCTGAGCTGGAGGAGGAACATGTCCGCAGTGAGCTCCACTCCAGCTGGGTGATGAGTCCATGGACCAGACAGCTGTTTAATCAGCAGACTGCTGGACAGCACCTAACGTGTCCTGCACTGGTGGCTGACATTAAACTAGTGAGTTGGATCATATTCAAATCACATGATTGTGCATTTTATAATTTACATGTATGTGTCGCTTTTTTAATTGTTTCTTGATTTCAGAACGATCAAGTTAGCGATCTCCTGGCTGCTCATTTTCCCGATGAAAAGAGGAAGCCCCTGTTATCAGTTGAAAATGTCTCCATGAATGGAGATGGGCTGAGAAAGCTTGTGGTAAGCTTCAACAGTGACTGTAGTAGTACAGCACAGGCAGCTGTCACTGAGTGTCCTCCTCCTTCTCCTCCTCCTCCAGGCATCAGGGTCACTCCACGCTGCACTAGAACTGACAGGACGCTTCCTCTCTGCCCACGGACAGGGACTAGGTCAGGCTGGTCAGCCCACCATGCATACGGAGAAGACATTGCATGTAAGCTGTGTTTGAGCATGGTATTATGGCATGGATAGTGGATGATTGTGAACATCTTATCATACAGTAGTACTTCGTAATTGCTAGAATAGGTTTTTATAATCTCTTGACCATTCCTTCCTGCCAGATGTGGTGTTCCAGGATAGCTCTGTTGGTTCATCTTCAAATGTACAAGGATGCTGAGAATGAGTTACAGGCATTTGGAGAGATGTTGAACCCTGACCTCTACTATGAGTTCCACACCCACTCTTATCCTGGGAAAACAGGTATGCACATGTTGTTGTCATAGCAACCATGTTTGTTATACATGTGTTGTATCCTAACCCTATTGTTGTCATGGCAACCACATGTGTCTTATTGTAGGTAGCATGGTCCCATTCTCTCTCCGCCTTGTCCATGCCCACCTCCCAGCACTCACTGACCACACCCAGCAGGCATTGGACCGATTGTGTTCCCTTCAAGGGACGTGTGAGCTGGTGTTGTCAGAGCTGAGGCAGTGGAGACTGCCAGGAGTAAAGGAACCACTGACAGCTCACGACCAGCAAGGTTCAACATCTCTCTCTCTCTCTCTCTCTCTCTCTCTCTCTCTCTCTCACTCTCTCTCTCTCTCTCTCTCTCTCTCTCTCAAAGTGTGTTTCTCCATTATCTTCTATTCTCAGTTGCTCTCAGTCTATGGAAGAACAGATTGGTCCGAGTTAAGACACTCATTGCTAATACATTCGTCTCAATACAGGTATTCAACATAATAATATAATGTGAATAATAATTGTATTGATGTTTGTTACCTTGGCCACAGGACTACCATCTGGCAATAGAAGTATATGAACGTTTAGTCCAGGATTTGCCGACTTTAGGGATGGATCTCTACTCAGCCATTGGTCGTCTTCATCTCCATGTTGGTGACGTTCTCTCAGCTCAGAGGTACTTCACTATGGTGTCCAAACTAGCGGAGAATGACCCAGCTGGAAAATCTACTGTCAAAATAAACGAGTCAGTAAATTTGTATTTCTGTGAGCCTTTGTGTATGGTTTGATTGTTACCATGGTTACAGAGCACTGGTGAATGTGTTCCTAGCAAGATGGCATAAGGCTGGGGAGTGTTTTGCAGAAGTGTTGAACTTAGACCCTTCAAACCAGACCATCAAGAGTAATCTATCTGTGTGTACATTCTACCAGGGACGACTGAAAGAGGTAGTGCTACATATAGATTTTATTATTTTTTTACAACCTTCTTATGATGTCATAATGATGTAATTCCCTAGGCCATCAAAGAGATGGAGACTCTCTTGACCTCTGACCCTCCACACACTCTCCAGCCAACAGTCCTGGCCAATCTGGCAGCTGCCTATGAGTTGGAGTCAGGGAACAGCTTGTCCAAGAAGGCTAACTTCATTCCTCTTTTAGCTCAACATGTACACCAAGGATTCCATATCAACTCACTCAACATTAAAGCATAGCTCCTTATCGTAACAATAATATTTTTTGTGTTCAACATTAATAATATTGTTATTATAATGAGATCAATTCAAATTAATGTTTATTGTTGGCTGTTCGTGCTGTTTCTTTGACTCTTGTACAAGGCTCAGTATTTGCAGGACACCAGCCTTCAGGTCTTCCTCATCAGTGCTCAACATACACTGCTCTATAGTCGGCTGAGAGGTGGAATGAGAGTTAGCAAGACTTCCACGTCTTTTGATCTCCTTTACACGTCGGTTAGGTCCAGGCGGACAGTGATTGAAGTCGTTCACGGTGTTGACTCTCCTTAAGGGAGTAGTGCTAGCAACGGTTGCTAAAGGGAGGGGTTTTAGACTCACAGACTGAGACAGGCTGAGACTGGGAGTGAGACTCCTAACACTGCCACCGAGAGAGCTACTCAGACCGGCACCACTGACTGTTACACTCTCCCGATCAGATCTAGATGGTTGTTTGTTGTCGTACTCCAGACTGGCTATGACACTCGGGTCCGTGTTAGTGAGCCGGGCTAGAAATTGGAAGTCTATTTTAGCCCGGATGGCCGGATCAAGCTGAGCTATCTTCTCAAGATTGAGCCGTGGTTCCATTTCTTCATATTCGGTGTAGTTCAGATGATCCATGTCAGATACTGTGTATATTATAGGAGCCAGTGTATACATAATATGACCAAATTATGTCATTGATAATTATCATACATTAGTAATGATTGTGTGTCCATGGAACTGGTTGCATTGAGTTACATCTTCATGCAAAAATTAATGTCGGAGTTCTGCTGACCTTTGTCCTTTGAGTAGCAGGTGCAGAAAACAGCTAGCATGACTAGCATGATGATCACAGTGGCTCCACCCACTCCAATGATGCAACCAATGACAATGCCTTGTATATCTGTAGATCGATCATCTAATGGAAAAAAAAAAAAAAAAA
>CAXIPT010000005.1:1875013-1919449 GCA_964030475.1 Tethya wilhelma | reverse complement strand
TTTCTCTCTCTCTCTCTCTCTCTCTCTCTCTCACACACACACACACACACACACACACATACACACACACACCATTAGAATGAGGTTTGGGTGTTCATGGAGCTAATGGCCTCCTCACTTGAACAGCTCCTGAAGAAGATCAACGGTCCCATTCCTGAGGATATAGTGTGCAAGATGGCTGTATCGGTAAGTCAATATCACCCCATGATGTGTGTGCACATGTGTTGACTGTCTTATTTCTCCACAGATTCTGAAAGCTCTCAATTATCTCAAAACAGAGCACAAAGTCATTCACAGAGGTAATACGATTACACATCACCATCATAATATGACCACACCCATTTCTCTCCAGATGTCAAACCCTCAAATATTCTGCTGGACAGAAGTGGGAACGTGAAGTTGTGTGATTTTGGCATCAGTGGTCGCCTCGTGGACTCTCAGGCATTCACAAGAAGTGCTGGTTGTGCAGCATACATGGCGGTCAGTGGTATAAATCAATACACGCACACACACACACACACACACAAACACACTCACACACACACACACACACACACACACACACAAACACACTCACACACAGTAGCCTTGTAAACTAGGTCCTCCCTCAGCACTTTGTATCACTAAGTGTCGGGAGCAATAAGCAAAGTGGGAAAGACTTGCTTTATGTGGAGACCTTTCCCGCTTTGCTGGGTTATACACACAGCACTGAACTCTGTTCTGAATCAGCCAGCCAAGTGCTAGTTATTCTACACTATCTGTTGTTGAAATTGAAAAGCAATATACATTTAAATACTGTGTGTTTGAACCAGGCACAACTCAACCCCCACACACTACATTATTTTTCAGCCTGAACGTATCAACCTTGAGACAGGTAGGGAAGGCTACGACATAAGAGCTGACATCTGGAGTTTAGGCATCACCCTCGTGGAACTGGCCACTGGTAGACTGCCGTACGCCACCAAGAATTTCAGCACAGAGTTTCAGATGTTAACTTTCATTGTGAAAGCTCCACCACCTCTTCCTGAGCAAGGAGCTTTCTCACCTCAGTTCTACGACTTCTTAGCTCAGTGGTGAGTGAGCAATGTGTGTGTGTGTGTGCCATTGCCTAGCAACCAAGTTTTTATAGGTTAATTGCCGGTTACTGAATGGGTGGAGGTGAACTATAATGTGTGTGTGTGTGTGTGTGTGTGTGTGTGTGTGTGTGTGTGTGTGTGTGTGTGTGTGTGTGTGTGTGTGTGTGGTCTAAACAGTCATGATTTATTAATCATACATTCCAAATTTTTATATGGTCATGCCGTTAATATTATGGTGATAGCACAATGTGCAACACATGAATGCACTGGAATTTGCTAGAGGTCATTATTTAGTAATAATGCCCCCATTTTATTGCATCCTATTTACCGTATAGCTGGTAAATTTGCCGGGATTAAAATTTGGTGAATTCTTGTTTTAGCATGATTGGTGATTTTAAATTTGGCGATTTAATTATGTACGCTGCATCGTTTATATGTGCATGCATACATTTGGCGATTTGCAGAATAATTCCCCAGTTTGCCAAATTTTAATTCTCGCCAAATTTACCCACTATACGGTAACTATTATTACATCACTCCTTACAGCTTGAAGAAGGAGGTGGACCAACGTCCCTACTACCCTGAGTTGTTGGATCATCCTCTCATGAAGGAGTACGAGAGCAAGCAAGTGAATGTCGGAGCATGGCTTCAAGATGTTAGTCAAACTATTGGACCACTTTAGAGCACTGTCAGTTATTTATTTTAGCCAATGAAAGTATTATTATTGTTATAACAGCTCTTTTTTTCCGTTTCTGTTTTCCTGTTGTCATCTATACAGCGTCAGTATGTTTATTATGCAGTTTTTTTATTATAATAAATATAATATATATAATATAAAACACAAATACAAGAATATCAGGCATGCAAATAGTATCAGTAATAATTAATCATGTTAACATATAGATGTGTCTCACAAGTTTAGCTACAATAATGTGAAACTACTATACACCATTTGTTTGTGAACACATTAATATTTTCTGTTTCACTATCTATAGTACATATACTGAAANGTCTAAACAGTCATGATTTATTAATCATACATTCCAAATTTTTATATGGTCATGCCATTAATAATAAATATGGTGATAGCACAATGTGCAACACATGAATGCACTGGAATTTCCTAGAGGTCGTTATTTAGTAATAATGCCCCCATTTTATTGCGTCCTATTTACCGTATAGCGGGTAAATTTGGCGGGATTAAAATTTGATGAATTCTTATTTTAGCACAATTGGTGATTTTAAGTTTGGCGATTTAATTATGCACGCTGCATCGTTTATTTGTGCATGCATGCGTTTGGCGATTTGTAGAATAATTCGCCAATTCGCCAAATTTTAATTCTTGCCAAATTTACCCACTATATGGTAACTATTATTACATCACTCCTTGCAGCTTGAAGAAGGAGGTGGACCAACGTCCCTACTACCCTGAGTTGTTGGACCATCCTCTCATGAAAGAGTATGAGAGCAAGCAAGTGAATGTCGGAGCATGGCTTCAAGATGTTAGTCAAACTATTGGACCACTTTAGAGCACTGTCAGTTATTTATTTTAGCCAATGAAAGTATTATTATTGTTATAACAGCTCTTTTTTTCCGTTTCTGTTTTCCTGTTGTCATCTATACAGCGTCAGTATGTTTATTATGCAGTTTTTTTATTATAATAAATATAATATATATAATATAAAACACAAATACAAGAATATCAGGCATGCAAATAGTATCAGTAATAATTAATCATGTTAACATATAGATGTGTCTCACAAGTTTAGCTACAATAATGTGAAACTACTATACACCATTTGTTTGTGAACACATTAATATTTTCTGTTTCACTATCTATAGTACATATACTGAAAGCATGCATGCAAACAAATTAAGAGTATAAAATTAAGTATCAAAATTTATAATCAATAATCACACAGTGATATATAATTATTACTAATGATAGTAATTATAATGTCCAAACGTTTATATACAAAAATAATTATTATACCATCCATGATAATTATTAGATTAAAATAGTAGGCACCAACTGCGGCGAGAAGATTGCTCTTGTCTAGCCTCATCATCTCTGGCCCTATACATTCAATAATAACAATAAACTGATAATGTATGGCACTAGCTTGGAATGATGGGCAGCAGTACGTACTCCAAAAGGTAAAATCAAATCAATTTTACCTCTCAGAAGAAAACTGTTATGCTCCAAATCACATTATTAAAAAAAAAACCTATTCTAATACTCTGGAACAGTGCTTAACAGTGCTTATTATCATTGTACTTATATTGCAACATTGCAACAATAATCTTTATGATAGATTCTGACCGTTGATGGTGTTGAGGGTGTTGATGGTGTTGAGGGTGTTGATGATGTGGCTGCTGCTCAGGATTTCCTGTATAATTATTCATGATTAAACATTATAAGGTATATAATTCTATATTTAAATAAAATTTTTGTCAATTTACTGAAATTGATCTTTTTTGATTTCAAGGAACTGCATGAGCATATTAAAATTTTTCTTGAAGTTAAACAACATTGTGTGTGACATGCATTGTACTGCTAGGGCACCAAGGGTTAATATAATAAGCACCTTTTTTCAGTATTGCAAATGGTGGAAGTCGGTAAAGGGTTATTTGCATGCCTTGGTTCATGTTTCACACAATTTCTGTAAACATTTCACTCAGGCTTGCCCCACAATGTTTCCGTCATACAAGTAAATATTTATAGTACCAATCCTTATAATTATGTACTGCCATTTATATACTGTTACTATAACATTAACACATTCCAAAATACTGTCTGATTTTTGCCACTTGATACTTACTTTGAGAATAAAACAATCGTATCTCAGCTGCAGCTACACGGTGATCACAATTAACTAAAGCATCACCAAGTGCATCAATTGTTCGGTTATGATTATTTCCTTCTTCCAACCAAGCATTCAGCATGCTAAAAAAGCAACCCTGAGTATCATTGTGTTGCCGCTGGCGTATAATGTCAAGATCACTCATTGAAATACCCAGGTTAGTTCCAATCTCTCTCCAACTGTTAGATACACTTGATAGTTTATTTGCAAGAACTCTAACATCACTCTGATTTAAATAAATTCTGCCATCACCTATAATAATTATAATGTTATTAAAATAATAATATAATAATATCAATATTACATTGTATGCTGTGTTCTACAAGCTGTTTCTACCTCAAGAGTCACATACATGATGTGCTGGGATCCCAGGCTCTCCCTTAGTTATACCATAGATATTATAGGTCACGTAGTCTATAATATCTATCATACGTACGGTAGTACGTATAGTAGGAATGGGCCGACTGTCCCATTGACACAATACAAAATGTTGATGCTTATAAACTTTCAAGAAAAGGAAGATAAGCCTTCAAATGCATTTCATAGCCTCCCCCATACAGTTTTCTTACCGTATTAACGAAGAAAACTGTCAGAAAGTCTCTAGAGCACTCTGGAGAGAGCGCTGGCGAGAAGCCACAAGAGTGCAATTTTGTTCTCCTTCCTTCCTAACTGACTTACTTGAACGCGATTTCCAGACAAACAAAAGACATCTAGCCAACTTTGACTATATAGTGAAACTTCATTTCATGCAGATTACGTCCTTTTTGACTCGTTTGCTGGCGAAAAGGCAGCAAACAAAATCTAGGCAGCTTTGAAACTCTCGATATAAAATACTGTACTAGCCATTTTGATGTAGGTAAAGGTCGTCAATAGACCACGTGGTTTGCATGCATATAATGCGCATGCGCATCAAATGTACACTTCTGCTTTTGTATAGAGACTGACTAGTCTCTGCTGTGTGATTGTCTGCATGCAATTGATTACCTTGGTGTTTAAAAAAGTGAATGAACAAGTAGTAAAAATTTTATAAAAATGAGAAGTGTAGGAATGGGCAGTGCGGTAAAAAGGAATGAAACAAGGCAAGTCTCTGAATTTCGGCACATGACTACTTCATTTTTTGTACCCTACTCTTTGTGTATTTACATTCTAAATGCTTGTTACTTCATTCAAATTAGTGATTGCTTGCATTGACTCATGAGCCAAATGACCAGGACATCTATAATGATAGAATTCAAACTTGCAATTGACTCATGAAAATGAAGTAGTCATGTGCCGAAATTCAGAGACTTGCCTTGTTTCATTCCTTTTTACCGCACTGCCCATTCCTACACTTCTCATTTTTATAAAATTTTTACTACTTGTGGTTATATTACTGTTAGTGTACAATTAAGCGCTAACTTTTTCCAACATACACACTATAGCTAATACACTGCTCATTTTATAATATTTATGCTACTTGTGTATTATAGTTACCTTGTTCCCATAGGATTATTTGAAAAGATAGGTGTCGAACTTCTTCAATGCCTGCTATTCCAATTTTGGCTACGACATCTAGATTTGGGTCTGAACGATTGGGCATAAATGTTATTCCAACCATCGGTGGGTACAATGGATAGGAGCCTGAATTTTCACTTATTGCACTCAGCATCACCTGATAATGAAGGAAATTTCCCTCCACTCAGTGTACAACTAGTTATAATATTATACCTCCAGTGGTTCAATGTCGGGAATAGATCTCCAACCTACAAGAGGTGTGTTTACAACTACAGAAACTCTCTGTTCACTGATACGTAACCTTCGTCGTACTATAGTTAGTTCATCAGAATATCTGGTCCGACCAGAAGATGCGTGCTGAATACTCAGAAGTAGATCCTATAAAGATTAAAAATATAATAATAATACTCCGCATACACAGATATCATATTGTAAGCAAAGTTTTGTGTGTCAGTCTGTGTGTGTGTCACAGGAGTTTGCTAGAAATGATGCGACCTTTAGCTAAAAATACTACTTTTTCTCTGGACTGTGGACAATGAAAGCTATGAAAAGTGTGCCTTATAGAGACCTAGCTTAGACTGTGCTAGCCTAGGATAAAATTACCAGCACTACAAGGCTTATTAGTGGGATCTGTTTCCGACAAAAAAGCATGATAGAGGAGCCAATCATTCACAAATGAAGTGAAGCAAAGGGAAAACAAAAATTTGGTTCTAGGAGTCTGTTTCTCTGTCACTGTACACAAAACTTAGAAAATGGCAGAAATTGGTAATGGTTGTCTATGATGTCATGTTGCACGACCTATAACGGACATGAGTTTTCATATGCTATTAGCTATAGTTAATTATTAGCTAGCTATACATTTCATTCAATGAATTATTATTGTCATAGTAACTCTACAGATGTCTGCATGCATCAAATCTAGCAGTAAACATTAGTATGCATAAGTTTCGTACACAATAAACCTTCAGAGCTACTGTATTATTTGTCTGTGTTTGTTATTGTAAGCTTGTGCCCATTAGGGCCTATCAAAATTTAATGAACTTTGAATAATTATTCAAGGATGTATTAAGCAAGCTGCTAGTCAAGCTTTTTGTAGAGACTTACCAGTCTCTGGTACCGTAGTCTGCACACTATAGTGTATAATATAGGGAAAAAGTGATGAACAAGTCTATAGCAAAAATTTCATAGTGTAGGAATGGGCAGTGCTATANATACTGCCGCACCGTATAGTACACGTATATGGTGCATTAAGTCTATGGTTTTAGTGTGAAGTTTAGATGGCGGTCGTTTGTTTGTATTTTGAGTTTAGATGGTGCACTAAGATGTTTATAGACTTAAATTGATTGATGTCTATAATATTATATAAAGTTTGGTGGGGTTATTTCAGAGAAGGAGGTTACACTACTAGGCCATGGTACCAAGAATACATTGATTGACGTACTTGAGCTATACTTTATCTTAAAGCATTGACACTGAACCTCAAACTAAGCTCTCTCCAACAAATGTTTTCCTGCGATAAAATCTGGATACTGTACATTACGTAGCTCTGCAATACAAAAGCAATAGGAAAGTATAAGGACTGCCAGTACTCTTGGCACATTGTCAACATTTTTTTTAATTTACAAGCTAGTGTGAGCATTAGGATAATAGCAATAGCAACTGAATGCTAGTATAAAGCCAGCCTTGCAAAAAAAGAAAAATACAAACAAAAAGGTGACAACAAAAATTTATAATACTATCATATAATTATATAGACTTACGGGCTTCTGTTGACTCGGGTTCACTTAAAGATAATGTATCCAGGCGTGTAAGTAGTGTGCCCCACATACAAATTTTGCCGCTGTTTTCTTTCCAAATCTGTAGTAGCGCATTCAAAACTTCTGGTGCTGACCAATCAGATGAAATGATACCCTGGACTTTCTCACTGTCCTCAATTTCCAAACATGTACGCACAGCATCACATAGTTTTGGGCGTGGAAGTTGCATAGCATTGACAAGAACATCACTTATTATTTCCAGTTCATTTGATTCCACTTGTTTTTCTTCGTCATATTGATTGTCAAATGCAAGCAAGATTTTCTTGACAACAGCGCTGGTAAACTTTTCAGTATTGCCAGTAGTCTTAGGCTCTTGCCCAGCGAGTTTGAGAGCAGTCTCTTTTGTAAGCTCACTCATATTATCTACGACTTATGCGACGACTCTAGGATCTTGACGAACTAGTGAAATTCAGACTCAAGGCTTCAAGCTCGATCGCCAGTATTCAATCAATGATGCACCGATGTTCGCAAACATTGCACGTGCACAATCTTCAAAAGATTGAACATGTACGTACGTACTGCGCCACTGCGCTGCCCAAAAAAGGATGTAGCCTTGGCGCGCGGCGCCGTATGCGCCTCTGCGGGTGGCCTAGCCTCGTTCCCGATCCCAGGCCCAAAAACCCAGACCCAACCCCTAGGATCCTAGACTACAAAAAAATGGGTCAGAGTGAGTCTTCTTTCAAGAAGAACTATGAGGACACGGTGTCGCAGCTGTCCACAGTTCAGCTGGGAGAGATTGCAACAAAGTTTAACGAGCTCTACGCCAAGGCTGGAGGTCGCAAGGGACACGTAGTGGACAGAGAGGCCTTCTCAGAGTACTTCCACCTCCCAGTGGCCATTGGGGACAGACTGTTTGATGCATTCGACGAACAGAAGGTGAGATAGGGCCAGTTTCAATATGTAGCCTTACAAACTGAGAGTTTGCTTGAGCATGGCCATTTTGTGAGTTTTATATGTGTATAGGTGTGGACCAGTACTATCTAGCCTCATACCCAGGCTCTCTCCTTTGACCTTACACTGACTGTTAGTGTGCTAGTACTATCTATGCTTGAATTCACCATACTGTAATTTTTTTCTCACAGAATGGCAAGATAAGCTTCGAGGAGTTTGTCTGTGGTCTAGCGTTGGTTCTCCACGGTTCCTTCAGTGACAAGTGCTACCTCCTCTTCCGTGTCTTCAACCTGAACGAAGACGAGGGCATCAGTCGTACCGAGCTGGCCACCATGCTGACGGCCATCCTCCACTCCACTCACACCATCCTCTACACCGTGGCTGATACAGACAAGGCTGTAATGGGAGGAGAGGACATCCCGGACACCGTCAGGAGAATGGTGGACGCTGCCTTCACCAACTGTGACATCTCCAGGACTGGGAAACTGTTGCCACTGGTAAGAAGAACAACTCACCTCTTCTCTATTCATTGTGGTGCAGTTGCATTTGGCATCATCAAAAGTGAAAGTATATTTGAATAGTGTCCCTTTTTTTCTTCATTAGCTGAGAATACAGTTAGCCATAGTAAAGTGATCAAAGCGATTGCAAATGCTTATAGAAATCTTATCTGATTGTATTTAGCAATTGTAACTATACTTACCATTTTTGCAGGAATTTGAGTATTGGTTGAAGAGAAATCCCAAGATTTTGGACTCCCTGCTTTCGTTCAAGACCAAGGAGTGTACCCTCGGTCCTCTTATCATGTCACCATCAGAACAACAGCTGTCCCACGAGAAGAGGGTGGAGCCCGTCACTGTTACCATGGAGCCAAGTAGTCCCACCCTCTTTCAACTGGGAGCCCCTGAGGATGACGATCATGATGAACTCACTGAACAAGACGGATCTACAACTGAACTCACCGAGAAAGAAGCTGAAAATCCACTCATAGAAACTAACCCCCCACCCCCTGAAGCTACTGTACCACCCCCTGAAGCCAATACCCTACCCCCTGAATGTGATGTCCTGTCCCCTGAAGCCAGTACACTACCCCCTGAGGGTAGTGAGCTGGCAGGCTCAACCAAAGAAGTCAGCAGTGAAGTATCACCTGCTGATCCAAGAGATGATGTCGATGGAGGTTTNACATTCCAAATGACTGAGCCAAAGTAAGTGACAATGTGAGGACTTCTATGCATCATCATCACATTCAAGTCCATCAAGATTCTCTTTCTCTCTTCTGGATCATCCAACCACACCATTTTCTATCAAAAACACACACACACAACATATTAACAACATCACAGTAAATTTACACATCACAAGTTCATGTATATACAAGCAGTACGATGCTGAATAGGGGTATCTACCTACTGGGGGTGTTGATCTGTCATTGTGAGTCTATATAAGGAAAGGGTTACCTTGGCAGCCATGAGAGTGGTTGTCGGTTTGTGTTTAGTCCGATAAACCTCTCCAGATATCCCATCTCCAATCCGACTCACTACCTCAATATCTTTGAGGGGGTTCTCAGGTAACCGATAGGTCTGTACAGGGGGGTAACAGGGAATACAAGAGTTCAAAGGTTACATGTACACTGGCGGGGGATAAATGAAACCACTGACTTTGTCTCCAAATATTAGGGTTCCCATTCTTCCCTTTAAACTCTGAAACATCGCTTCCTGTTGGCTGTCGTTCTTCCTGCATTATCAGCCCAAAGATGAAAGTTGAGTTTATCTAATCATTTTATAATTTTAGCAAAAAAGTCATCAACTTACGGTTCTCTTGCTGGTGACCTTGGTACTGTGTAGCGTGGTATGGTGTGTGTGTGTGTGTGTGTGTGTGTGTGTGTTGAATTAAACGGCACAGTTTGTACAAATATCATTATAGGATTTCATAAACAGATCGTGTGTACTGAGGTGTACGTGTTTGTACGCTTGTGTTGGGTATACATTACATTATCATAGCAACTCACTTCTTGGTCTTCTTGGTGCTCCATGGAAAGACAGTCTCGGCAAGGAAGGTGGTGGTCTGTGTGCGTGTGTGTGTGTATGCTCAAGATGTAGACCATGTTACTTTGTACTATCCTTTGTAGATGTACATAGAATCAATCAGCTTATTGTATACTCACTTCTCTGTGTTGGTGCTTGGCTCGTGGCTCTTTAGCTTTATCATGAGATTCCTAGAAGGTTGGGGGCCTGGAGTTATCCGATCTGATGCCATGCTTCTTGTTTCTACCACCTCTGTGTGTTTGGTGGTGTTTGACGGAAGGATCACGGGAAAATCATGTGTGGTGCGCTTTATTTGGAGTATAAATTTAGAATAAACAGTCGTGGGCGGCAGTCTGTGTGAGCACTGTGTGGAAGAAATCGGATACGTACCTCCTTTCTCGAAAGACATGACACTCTCTAATCCACTGCTCGTGGTTCTCGAGAGCTGGACGGTCAAAGAATTGACGGCATTAGTCTCTTTGTTTATCGGACTGGTTGGAATACTGGTAGGATTGCACTTGTACCAAAAGCAACAGACCCTTCGACCACACGCGAGGTGGCAGCGGCTAGAAAGATGGTTGGAAGCTCAGAACCTCCAACTACCAGCTCTTGATGATTTTATAGGAGTGATAAACAAACGGCTGAAAGATGTGACTTCAGAAGTAAGTAGCTGTCTGTGTTATGTCTTTGCTATGACCATTGAGACCATAAACTTAATAAGCACAAACCACTGTGACCTTTACCTCTCATGGTTATATTTAACACTCTGCATGCATACACAGGACTGGAGAGATCTTCGATTGTCTCATTTCCTGCCAGGCACAGAACCGCCGCAGTTTGAAATCACCAACATTGTTAATGATGACAGTCGTACCATTGTGAGTGCTACCTGTGTTGACAATGTGTGCACGCATGTGATCTCTCTCTCTCTCTCTCTCTCTCTCTCTCTCTCTCTCTCTCTCTCTCTCTCTTTCTCTCTCTCTCCCTCTCTCCCTCCCTCTCCCTCTCTCCCTCTCTCTCTCTCTGCTAGGAGTTCCAGTGTGTCATGGAGTGGCCAATGTGTACCCCAGGGATGGAGGTAGAGTTGATTGAAACCAAATCAAAGAAGAAAGTTAGCTGCTGGCTTCAAGTGGAATGGATAATAGCTCAAGTGAGTTGATTGATGGAGGGGAGGGCAGTGGACACACATAGCTATGCCCTTTCATCTTGATGCACTTCTCATGTTCAGCTACAAGTTACATTCTCCAAGAGCAACAGCACTACGAATGGCAGTAATGGTGTAGCGATGTCTGTCAGCCATGTGGCTTCACCGCTGATGGGTCTCTCTTGCAGCATCAACCAACAGGACATCGTTGAGGTGAGCCATTGGATGGCGTGCGTGGGAAAATGTCGTTAGTTTGCTTTCAGTTCTAAATGAGGTTTTTCAAAGAGTATTGGCAAACTCCATTTTGAGAATTTTTGAGTACAGTACAAATTTCATTAATGGATGTAATAAGAGGAATTCCGTGTCTCCTCTTAAACATTAGCCTATTTGTTCCAGTAAAAGCTCTTGAAATATTTTATAGATTTTCCCCTGTTATTATGATGTATCCTACAGGACCATGAAAAGCTAGCAAGCAGTGTGGCTCATGGCTTCCACGAAATGTTTGCTGCAATGAGTCTTCACGATGAAGTTCCAAGCAACGAGCCTCCTCCCTGTCCTGTACCAACTGTGCTGGTGTCAGCTCCTGTTGAGGAACAGGAAGTGACACCAAATGATGTCACAGCAACTGCTATAGAAGTTGAAGAAGAAGAACCAACAACGACTGAAGATAAGTTGCCTGCTGATGGCAACGAGAAGCTGGCCGAAGCCGAGGGTTCGAATGGGGATTCCCCCCATCCCAGCACCCAAGACGAGGGATTCATCGAGGACTTGTCTGAACAGGACATCCACCCACCACAGCAGGAGGAGGGAGAAGTGAAGGAAGCAAAAGAAGAAGAAGAAAATGAACAAGTATGTGGGGTTTTTTTTGTTTGCTGTTGTTTGTTGTTTTGTTGTAAACAAAACCCAAACAACAGAGATCAGTTGACTAAGCCTGGTTCATATAGGAGCGTGTACTGTTAGTGTTATGAGTTTTGTGAAACGGCCTTGATGTTTGTCATCTTTCTCTCTCAGGTTGATGTTGTTCAATTAGAGAGAAACGAGTCTCTCCATTTGTCCAATGACACGCCCCCCAATCACCAAGAGGACATAGTTCCACCCATTTCCCCTACGTGGAAGAGGAGTTCATCATACGAGCAACTCCAGCAGATTGATCCAGAGGAGGTCAGCTTGGATCGTAGCGGACGAGCACTCACGCTGAGCATGGCTGGCAGTGAAACAGAGTCCATTTATGGTAAATTTCTTACTAAATTATTCATGTGAATATAATAGTGGACACCAGTAATTATTAATTTACTCAGGGGCTGATGATAGAATCCCCTCAACTCTAGTCTTTGAAGTGTCTGATTCCGTTAAAGTTCGTCACATTGTGGCTCTCAACCCACAACACGCCAGCAAGCTGAGACGACATTTCAGCAATGCCCAGAAGCTGCACATCTACAACGACCATTGCTTCATTGCTACCCACATCAGACAGTGAGTCACCGTTCACTGATGGCCGTGTGTGTGTATGACACTGTATGTATGTATGTATGTCTCCAGTAAATGTGACTGTGCTGTCTGTCGTGCAAAGATATCGGGAAGATTTGGCAAGCAGGCCTATAACTGCCGAGGTAGGTAATCGAATAGTGGTATTGTTTCGTCTAATAGACTATTAGCTGTGTCAATGGTAGTAGCTATCCTGNCTGCTAGGAGTTCCAGTGTGTCATGGAGTGGCCAATGTGTACCCCAGGGATGGAGGTAGAGTTAATTGAAACCAAATCAAAGAAGAAAGTTAGCTGCTGGCTTCAAGTGGAATGGATGGTAGCTCAAGTGAGTTGATTGATGGAGGGGAGGGCAGTGGACACGCATAGCTATGCCCTTTCATCTTGATGCACTTCTCATGTTCAGCTACAAGTTACATTCTCCAAGAGCAACAGCACTACCAATGGCAGTAATAGTATAGCGATGTCTGTCAGCCATATGGCTTCACCGCTGATGGGTCTCTCTTGCAGCATCAACCAACAGGACATCGTTGAGGTGAGCCATTGGATGGCGTGCGTGGGAAAATGTCGTTAGTTTGCTTTCAGTTCTAAATGAGGTTTTTCAAAGAGTATTGGCAAACTCCATTTTGAGAATTTTTGAGTACAGTACAAATTTCATTAATGGACATAATGAGAGGAATTTCGTGTCTCCTCTTAAACATCAGCCTATTTGTTCCAGTAAAAGCTCTTGAAATATTTTATATATTTTCCCCTGTTATTATGATGTATCCTACAGGACTATGAGAAGCTAGCAAGCAGTGTGGCTCATGGCTTCCACGAAATGTTTGCTGCAATGAGTCTTCACGACGAAGTTCCTAGCAACGAACCTCCTCCCTGTCCTGTGCCAACTGTGCTGGTGTCAGCTCCGGTTGAGGAACAGGAAGTGACACCAAATGGTGTCACAACAACTGCTGTAGAAGTTGAAGAAGCAACAACAACTGAAGATAAGTTGCCTGCTGATGGTAACGAGAAACTGGCCGAAGCCGAGGGTTCTAATGGGGATTCCCCCCATCCCAGCACCCAAGACGAGGGATTCATCGAGGACTTGTCTGAACAGGACATCCACCCACCACAGCAGGAGGAGGGAGAAGTGAAGGAAGCAAAAGAAGAAGAAGAAAATGAACAAGTATGTGGTTTTTTTTTTGTTTGCTGTTGTTTGTTGTTCTGTTGTAAACAAACCCAAACAACAGAGATCAGTTGACTAAGCCTGGTTCATATAGGAGCGTGTACTGTTAGTGTTATGAGTTTTGTGAAACGGCCTTGATGTTTGTCATCTTTCTCTCTCAGGTTGATGTTATTCAATTAGAGAGAAACGAGTCCCTCCATTTGTCCCATGACACGCCCCCCAATCACCAAGAGGACATAGTTCCGCCCATTTCCCCTACGTGGAAGAGGAGTTCATCGTACGAGCAACTCCAGCAGATTGATCCAGAGGAGGTCAGCTTGGATCGTAGCGGACGAGCACTCACGCTGAGCATGGCTGGCAGTGAAACAGAGTCCATTTATGGTAAATTTCTTACTAAACTATTCATGTGAATATAATAATGAACACCAGTAATTATTAATTTACTCAGGGGCTGATGATAGAATCCCCTCAACTCTAGTCTTTGAAGTGACTGATTCTGTTAAAGTTCGTCACATTGTGGCTCTCAACCCACAACACGCCAGCAAGCTGAGACGACATTTCAGCAATGCCCAGAAGCTGCACATCTACAACGACCATTGCTTCATTGCTACCCACATCAGACAGTGAGTCACCGTTCACCGATGGCCATGTGTGTGTATGACACTGTATGTATGTATGTATGTCTCCAGTAAATGTGACTGTGCTGTCTGTCGTGCAAAGATATCGGGAAGATTTGGCAAGCAGGCCTATAACTGCAGAGGTAGGTAATCGAATAGTGGTATTGTTTCGTCTAATAGACTATTAGCTGTGTCAATGGTAGTAGCTATCCTGTCTTTGTGTTGCAGGTTGTGGGATGATGGTCCATAAGCAATGTCACTACAAAGTGGAAGGACTGTGCACCAGTTCTGATGTGCGCAATATGAAGTTGTAAGTAAATTTCATTGCACACACACACACACTTAGCAGTTCTCTCTATTTCTTTCTCTCTCTCTCTCTCTCTCTCTCTCTCTCTGATATATTGGTGTGTGTGTGGAGGGGAAGGGGGGATGTTAGAAAGACTTGTTTGAAGCTGTTATCTACAAATATTTTAGTCATCATCAATGCACATCTTCCTCTCTCCCTCTTTCTCTTCAGAATCTATCCCGATCGTACTTCTACCACATCCAGCTGACCACGTACCATGTAATGGTGATGTCCACACACCATCGTGTACAATATACATGACACAATAGCTTACATTTTATTATATATAGTGCACATGTGCAGACTAACGTTAGCTATATATACATCCGACAGTACTGACGTGTGCAGGGGAGTGGGGTGGGGTACGTGTTACTAGGAAAGCATTTTAGGCTATTAGTATAATATAGCCATCAAAACACATACCTATTTTTTTTTAGTACTTTAAGCAGCTGCTTCACTTAATTGTGGTTAATTATTGCAAATTAGTATTTTATATATATTTTTATTACCAAACCATTGATTGTGTACAAATGTGTGTGTGTGTGTGTGTCAACTTAGCATGTGATTAGTTACTATATACATACTGCTTCGACCTTAATTTCATCACAATCACAGTTGCTATGGCAACGTGGAGTCATCACATCGTTCATCTTGATCGGGGAACTCTTCTATGATAAATCGTGACACCGAGATGAATCCAGTATAGGCTGATCCAGTTGGTACTTCGTCCTCAAATTCCGATGGCTGACATGCCCCCACTTTCAAACTGATCACATGATCTCCAGCTCCCATATTGGGTCCACGACAGTACCCCGTTACAGAGGCAGGTCGGGCAAGGTTAAATGGTTGGTCGAGATCCCTGTCGGTGAGATCTTGACGGAGTGCCGCATCAATGGGTCCGGGATCGGAACACTCCTCATCGTCGATGAGGATGGACCATCGCATGCAGCAGTCAAAGCAATTTATTACTGCGATATTCCCGTCCCAGGCCACACGGAGTACCGTAGAGGCGTTGAGCTTAGTGAAGGTGCAGTCCATAACGGTGGAGTCATTGGCTGTTGAGTTGAGCGGTGTATCGGTGACACACTGCTTCCAGTTGGGAGCAAAGGAGCCATCTGTTGGCAAGGAAGTAGCAGCTGGTAGTGTGTGTGTGTGTTGTGTTGGGTTGGAAACAAGATATTATGAGGAATTGAATAATGTAATGAAGTTGTCTAGCAACTCACCTGGTGGTAGTTCTTCAATATCCATGACAGCTGGTATATTGGTGAGTCTTCGCTGGTCATAACCAGTGTATGTGTCGTAAGTTTCGTTAAAAGAATCACACACGCCAACATTGAGATGCACTGACACTTTCCCCTCTTTGATAGGGCCCTCTGAGGTACCCTGGCAGATACCTGAGGAGGGACAAAGAAAGATTTAAAAATAGAGTACACATGGCATTGTATTGAGACAGCCTTAAAGACATAATACTATACCAGTGATGGTTGAGCTGCGATGAAGGTTAACAGTTGTTCCATTCACAGTAAAAATGATGGCATCGATTGGAGCAGGATCCACACACTCATTACCATTGATGGTGATGTACCATCTAGCACAGCAGTAGGAGCAATCAGTGAGGTGAATGTTACCATTGAATGTCACCCGAACAGCCGAATCAGTTGCAGTCTTCTTCATAGTGCAGAGTGTGGCGTTGAACCTGCCTTCATCTAAAGGCCCTTCAAGTATACTCGAGTAATTACAGTGTGCCCATTGTGGGTGGTAGGCTGTTTGGATTAGCAAGCTGTCTCGTGCTGTAATGAGAGAGTGGGAAGTTGGTGAGCTTCACACATATGTACACCCTAACCAGGAATGTGCACACACCACCAAAACTTCAATTCAAAACAACTTAATTCACGGCCACAGCCCATGCTCTCTCGGTGTAGTCTTCAGATGCGAACAGTATACGTGACTTACGAGCTGGCAACTCCTCCACGAACATCCTTGAGCTTGAGAAGAACCCGCTGGCTGCGTTGGAAATGCCTGCTCCTATGCAGTTGCCTACCAGTAGCTGAATGTTGTGGGATCCCCTGGATAGTGGCAGTCCTTCTGATGCGTTGCACATCCCAGTGAGAGTGGTTGGTGCAAAGATGTCGTAAGCCAGGGACGAAGAAATTGTCGTTTCGATGTTCTCAAAGTTTGAGCAAGGTGATCCATCAAAGGTGAACCACCAGCGAACACAGCAGTTGCTGCAAGACTTCTTCCTACACATAAACATTATAAAATTAATTTTGAAAAGAAACATAGTACCACATACTGTAAACTGATATAGTGCAAAAGAAACCTACTCTTCCTGCACACAATTATTTAAAATCAGATAAAATATTATATATAGTACCATAATACTATAAACTGATAGAGTGCAAAGAAACAGCATTATAATTATAGTGTCACAGCTGTATGCTGCCCCAGCCCAGCTCACTGTCACACACACTGTAAAATAGTTAATAATTATAGGTGCCACACATGTATTTGTTAATACCTAAAGTTTCCTTCCCATGTGATTCGAAGGACAGTGTGGTCATGATCTTTTATGAACTTCACTTCGGCTATCGTACCCAGATTTCTCTCTCGGTTGATTCCGAGATGAGTGTAGTAGAACTGACAGTAGTGCGGAGTGTACATGTAGTTGAGAGGTGGGATGGGCCTAACAATTGGGAATGTATTGTCTCCTGCAGAGGAAATGAAAGATTGATGCAAGCACTGCTCAGACACAGCAGAGTGTGGGTGTACGCATGCTTACTTGGTAATGTCTCTTCGATGCGTATCCTAGAGACACTATTAAAGCCAGTAAAAGCATCGTAAACAAATCCACCGAATCCTGGACAGTCTTGAATGTGAAACTGCACACGTATAGCACCACTCGTAAGCTGGGTGGAGTTTTGAAAAGAGCCAGTGGCACGACAGGAGCCCTCGACTGTACTCTGACGAACAATGTGATAGTTTTCACTCTGAAAGATTAAGAAATCTATAGGACCTGCATGTGTACACAAATAGACCACTATACTAATTTGAGGTGCATCAATTATCATGGCAACACATCAGCATTGTCATGCCAACAGGTGTACCAGGGTCAGAGCACTCCTCTCCATTTATCTTAAAGAACCATCTCATACAACAGTTGGTACAACGAGTGATCCTCATGTTGCCATTCCACATAATTCGCAGCCATGTATCATTACGCTTCTTGAAATAGCTGCAAGTCTGCAAAGAGAGAGGGGTAGGGGAAAAAAATCAAAGAGATAGGGAAATGGTCAAAAATGGAATAAAAAATGCTAATGGATGTTTACAGCAATTTGCTCTCGGGACAGTCATAACGTCTAGTGAAGCCATAGTTTGTGGGAGCTGTTTACTAGCCAAGGTTTACTTAACCTGGCCATTAGATCATGGCTTGTGGCTCACGAGCAGCTGCAAATGACAATGCTCACATGGCCTCTTGTGCCCTAGGAGGCACACTGCACGGCTGCTTACAAATTATCACTCACCACGAGTACTCCGTAGTCTACTCCACTGTTCAAGCTATCCCACGTACACTCGTTCCATGCAATGATAGCTGAGTCTGTTGCTACTGATTCTCCCTGGGGTCCGGGAGGACCGGGTGGTCCCTGTTGACCCTGCATTCCGGGCGATCCTCTTCTACCTGTGTGAATAGGTATAATTGTCATAATTATTGCACACACAGGCAGAAAATTATTTGTCACAACAACAGAAACAATTTACCAGGACTTCCAGGGGGTCCAGCATCTCCAGCATCTCCCTGAAAATGTGAGATATACACAATACCAGGTTGTACATAATTATTATAGACATCAGATAAAATAAATCACCTTTTCTCCCATTGGTCCAGTGATAGACATTTGCTCTCCTGATGCAGACTGGAACTGCACCTGACCACCATCTCCGGCTTGGAAGACCAAGTCTCCCTGACTTGAAAATCGAAGGTTCCCATTGTCTGTTGTAATGACAGGACTGCACATGTGAAGAGAAAATTCATCTTAGTTTCCAAAAAATAATCTAGGCTAGCTAACAAACTTACCCTTGCGCTTCTTGAGCAATGCTAACTGCGATAAGGCAGCTAGTCAGCAATAGTAGACTGCAAAAGGACATCTTGACACCTAGTCAGCACCAATACCAAACTTACACCTGTCTGATCTGAACGGTGCAGATGGTTTTTTTGCAAAGGCGCCGCGCGCGCGCTCAGAGACAACTACGCAAAAAAGGCGGAGCTGAATTTAAACCACACCCACTACTTATTCGCGGTAGAAGAACTTGATCTATAATGGACAGTAGAGAGTTAATGGAAGGCGAGAGTAGTAGTAGTGAAGACGATTCGTCAGAGGAAAGTAGTAGCTCCAATGAAGAAGATGAACAACAGCTCCAACAGCAGGTTAGAGGGGGACCATAGGGTAACTTATGGTGCGTATTAATTAGAATAATGTTTCTCATTGCAGGCTGAAGGTGTTGCAGCCGACCCCCAGTCTTCCTCGTCGAGCGAGAGTGAAGGTATGGCAGTCCAGAGTGTTTCTACAGTCACACCAAGTCGTGTTTATATCCAAGCCATTGCCATAAATATGACAGATAATTCAAAGTGACATGTTCTTGTGTACACACACACACACACACACACGCGCACGCACACACACACACACACACACACAAACAAACACACACACACAGATGAGAGTCAACCAGAGACAGGGAACCAAGATGGCCGTGATTCTTTCCAGCAACCATTGCCACAAACTCAAGGAACATTTCCAAACACTCAGGATCTATTTGGAGGAGATACATCGTAAGATAGTTTTTGTCACCAGAAACATATAGAATGGCTCTTTCAGTTTCTCTACAATGCCTCCATTGATCAACAGCTCAGAGTCCAGCTCGGAGGGTGAGGGTGAGGGTGGTGGCACTCCCATAGCTCCAATGGGATCACCGATTGACGACGATGATAATGACAATGAAGTTGAAAATGGTCACAGTTCACCGGTGAGTGGTGGTCGGCATGAGGAGGAGTCAACATCTCAAACTGTGGAAGGATTGTTTGGTGATGCAGCTGATGTTTCGTCGTCGTAAGTTGATTGATGTCTGAACCAGATTGACCGGTTTGATTTGGTGGGTGTGACTGTAATAATAGGGACGAAGAAATGCAGACTGGTGCTGGAGATGATGCAATGGACAATGAGGAACTTCCCCCAATGATGTTGGACGGTGATTCCCAGCTCGATAGGGAGCAGATGGAAGAGGAAGTCCCTAGGATTAATGTGGAGATTCCTCGTTGTGTTGCACACCTGGGAACTGAGCTACATTTTGTCAAACTACCAAACTTTCTCTCCGTTGAAACCAGGTATGTAATTTAGTGCATGCTTTTGAGTAATGACTCAAAAACTGCCAAAAAAAACACAAGGTCAAATGTTCTTGTGTGCTATATGGTAGGATAATCACTTCCTCTCATATTCTTTTTTGTGTTTGTTGTGTGTAGACCGTTTGACTCAGAGCTGTATGAGGATGAGGGTGATGATGACGATGTTCTAGATGAAGAAGGAAGAGCAAGACTCAAACTCAAGGTTCTCTCTCTCTCTCTCTCTCTCTCTCTCTCTCTCTCTCTCTCTCAGCTCAAGCTTGATGCACGGCTTTGTCTCTCTTCAGGTTGAGAACACCATTCGCTGGCGCTACTCACAGGATGAAAGTGGCAATGAAATTCGAGAGAGCAATGCCAGGATTGTGAGATGGACAGATGGTAGCATGTCCCTTTATCTTGGCAGCGAGATCTTTGACATCTACAAACAGCCATTGCAAGGAGAATACAGTCACTTGTTCGTTAGACAAGGTATATACATGGATGGGAAACTGTTACAAAATATTTAGGAAGAAACTGGGTTTGGTGTAGTTGTTATTGTTTGTTTGTTTGTTTGTTTGTTTGTTTGTTTTTGTGATGCCGCTGTCCCTCCACAGGTACTGGTCTTCAAGGTCAGGGGGTATTCAGGACGAAGCTGTCGTTCAGACCTCACTCCACGGACAGTCACACCCATCGCAAGATGACCCTCTCCATTGCTGATCGGTTCTCTAAGGCTCAGAAGATACGAGTTCTTCCAGCTGTTGGGAAAGATCCAGAATCACAGCGAATGGAAAAAATAAAAGTAAAAATATCCTTACAACTCTCAATACTGTATAGCTACCGTCCCATAGTCTCGTTCTTAGGCTCCTTTGTTTTCGAAGAAAATGTACGCTAGGGAGGAGCCTGGGAACGAGGCTAACTGTCCGATATATTGCAATACATTTTTGTGGGTAAAATTTTGCAGATTGCTGGTGATCCACCAAATAGTGAAATTTATACTCTTTGAAAATTTCTAGCAATACGACATGACAATAATTATTAATTACCTCTCACACGATTGTGTTTTGTACGTCCTCAGAAAGAAGAAGTGAACCTCCGCCAAGCTATCAGACGAGAGCACTTGAAGAGGAGAGTGAGAGAGCGTCATCTCCAGCGAGGAGGACTCACCATGTCCTACCTGGAGCCGGACAGAGAGCTGGACGACGATGAAGATATTGGAGCTATCAAATCATCGGTGAAGTCCCGTTACTCCCAGGGAGCCGGAGGAGGGGGACTCTCCGGGGATAGCGACGTGGGGAGCAGTGAAGAGGAGGAGGCGGCTCACGAGAGATTGCTGAAGGCCAAGAGCGCACCCTCTGTTGTCACCGCTGAGCGAGGTGGGTGTGGTCTTGTGTTGTCATAGCAACACATACATTAAGTTGTGGATGTACATGTACGAATGTGTAGGTTCGAGTGGTAAGAAGAAAAAGAGTCGGAAGTTGATTCTCAGCGATGAAGACAGTGACTGACTTAAAATTGTTCATTCATTTCTCCTCATTCTCTTACATGCACCTATACCGTCATAATACATGGTGACATAATGATGATGTAATGCTAAAATTTCAGTTGGGTATTTTTTTTTCCAACATTGATCTACCATGAAACTGATTTCTTAAACAGAACTGAGATTGAGAACGGAAATATACAAAACTAGACTCAGTATCCAAAAATAGAAAGCAAGTTACAGTACCTATGTGTACTACAGACATACATTAAAAACAGATGGCTGAAGGGAGTGCATTGAGTGGTCACAATCATAACAGAGGATTCCAAAGATAGTGACTATGGACAAGCTCGTGTGATGATAGATGAACGTGGGTGTGAATATCTGAGTATAAAATTATCTATTGGTGGAATGATTGTCATCTGGCTCTGGTACGAAGCTTGTCTCGGCGTATCCACTGTTGCCTGGATCAGGTGCTGGTTCAAACGCTCTAGAATCCCCAGCTGAAGTGCTTCCGATATCTTTGGAGCCCTTTTGGTACATATTCCCTTTCCGAGCCTGTCAGAGAAGAAAACAGTCACACATATTCACTCACATTAAGCAATACACACCAGTCCATATACGATATAATAAGAACGCACAGTGATCAATATACAGTAAATAGAGTACTTGATATATATATACTGAACCTACCGCCGTATTGGTGGAATGGGTTGCTCCGCTAACCTCGGTCCTCACGCTCTTCCTGTACTCCTTATAAGAGGAGCACCCAAGCCACATGACACACAGACACAGCCCCAGCAGTGAGATCCCTACACCAGTGGGCACTCCAATGATGAGGGCCAGGTGCTCCTGAATGGGGTCCACAGGCTCCGTTTCATTGTCTCCACTGCCAGATTGGGCACGTGCATACCACACACAGCCTGCAGCATATGTTGGCAAATATTTACTCACTCGTATCATAATAGACACAATAGACAATATAATAGCCAATTTACCTGCTAATAAAAGAACTAGGGTTGTTTTCCTCATACCGTTTGTACTGGTAATGGATCTTCCGCTTTTATGAGGTGATGTCATTGTTTGGTGCGCTTTAATTAGAACAAAATTGCATTACACAACCACAAAGAAAGGACAAGACTGAGAAGAACGTGATGTTGGATCTGTTCAGCATCTTCACCAAAGGAGGGATTGTGCTCTGGTACATTCAAGGCACGGCACTCTCCCTCACGCCAGCTGTCAATGCTCTCATAAAGAGTGTCATTCTACAGGTTAGCAGTAATTTTTGTATGGCCCATATAAATTTGTTCTATAATTTAAAATGAAGTAGCAACCATATTGTTTTTGATTCTCTGGTGTTTCTGCCCCGTAGGAGCGTGGTGGTGCAGGTGCAGAGTTCAACCATGGAACACTGACACTTCGCTACAAGATGGACAATGAGTTTGAGCTGGTCTATGTGGTAAGCACTACTGCCAGATATATTGTACCTATTTTCAATTGAAGTTAGTAGTTCAAATGTCTCTTTAGTCTGGCTGGCCAGACTCTTCGCACGGGGAGAGAAGAGTCTGGGGACACCCGCATATACCGATTTGTAACAGTGGAATGTAATTTTATCACGTGAAATCCAATATAATGNCACACACACACACACACACACACACACACACACACACACACACACACACACACACACACACACACACACACCACTACTAATTTATCCAATGGTGCAGTATTCTCTTCGTGGAGGAATGAAGGACCTTCAACCTCTGGAGGTGGGAGACGTCCACCAGAGCCCATTGGAGAACCAAGAGGAGAAGAGTGTCAGCTTTACTAGCAAGAGCAGCAGGTAGGACAAGTCTACTTTACTTATGGCCAGCCCATTACACTCACCCACACTCACTCACACTCACCCACATTCACACACACAGACACAAATTATAGTTGCATTGCCTCAAGTGAAAGCTTATATACCACTTGAGGCAATGCAAGTAATTTGTTGGGAAGCTACACTGTGTGTGTTTTGGCAATCATATGTATCAATGTACACTCTTGATGTAAACAATGTAGTACCGCGTTCCCACTAGTAATACAAAACACTTAAAAATGTTTATGAACTTCTTAACTACTACTGTTGCTTAGTAACTTCCAACACACACACACACACACACACACACACACACACACACACACACACCCTCTCTCCCTCTCCAGTGGTGGTGGAGGAATGCTGTCCTTCTTCAAGAATCTAACAGGTGGTAAAGTCATCACTCGAGAGGTCATGACCCCTGTCCTTGAGAAGATGAAGGAGCATCTCATCACAAAGAACGTTGCCATAGAGATAGCGGACAAGGTGTGTGAGTCCGTAGCAACCAAACTGGATGGAAAGGTCATCAGTACATTTAGTGGTGAGTAAACAATAATTATACCATCAAATGATAGCATTTTGTCCTGCACTTCTGGTTTTTTGTGGCCAGCCATTGTTATGCAAGAAAAAATTTTGCACGAACTATACAAAATATTAGCATTTCAGTTCCATCTTTGATATCTTGGTGGTATGGAGGTGTGATTTGTATCTGATTCCCATTCCAGGTATCCAATCCACAGTCCGCAGCAGTATGGAGGAGAGCTTGGTCCAGATCTTGAGTCCCAAGAGACGGATCGATATCCTCAGAGATGTGCTTCAAGCGTCAGAAGTCAGTAAACCGTACGTGATCACCTTCTGTGGTGTGAATGGAGTGGGGAAGTCCACCAACCTAGCCAAGGTGGCCTTCTGGCTGTTGGAGAATGGCTACCGTGTCCTCATAGCTGCTTGTGACACCTTCCGCTCTGGAGCTGTGGAACAGCTGCGCACTCATGCCCGCCATCTTGGTGCTCTCCACCCCCCTAGCAACGAGGGAGCCCCTGCTAATATCCTCCTTTATGATAAGGGGTATGGGAAAGATGCAGCTGGTGTTGCCATGGAGGCAATTCACTATGGTGTGTTGTTAGAGCTCTGTTTCAACAAGAGTCATAGTTGCTCATGATTTTGTGATATTTTATTATTTTTTGTTTCACTTTCAGCTCATCAGCAGTGCTACAACGTCGTGTTGATTGACACTGCTGGTCGTATGCAAGACAATGAGCCCCTCATGAGAGCTCTGGCCAAGGTAAGGACACATTAGGACACACTATACAGGGGGGGATTCTACAATTTCTTTGAAAGGGAAATACTATTGGTCCCACACCTGTTTCCAAACTATATCTCTGTTGTTGCTATGATTGAAGGCGGGGAAGATAAGATTCCCCCCCCCCCTTCCTCTTATCTATAAAAAACTCTGCTGTATTTATGCCGCTGGAAGTGAATTAATGAGATTCATAACCATACTTTTTCTATGGGACAAAATAGCTAACTTTTGACTGGTAAGGCGTAAGAAGCTGAAAAAGCAACCAAAAGGACGGAGAGATCGAGCACTTTCCAATTTTGAAATTGGTTGGATATTTAGAAAGTTTTTCTACTGGCATTCTCAAACCAGATGGACTTTAGTGAGTGCTCTGTGTGTTAGCTAGTGATTGGTGTATGTCACAATGACATGGTGATGGTCTTGGGGATTAGCTGAGGTACACCACTTCCCTGGGATGCAAAGTATAATAATTATTATATAGTAAAGTCTCCTTGACATTCACTAAGCCTTTATGTTTCATCATAACTTGTTCAACCGTTTCAAGCTCACTATTATACAGTGGAACCTCCGAATAGTGGACAAGTTGGGAGCACGACTTTTGTCCTTTATAGAGAGGTTGTCCTCTTTCAGAGGTTGACATCAATATAGCCAAAACACCTTCACTATAATAGTATAATTTTCATACTTTCATCCAACAAGTTTTTCAACATGCAGCAATGATGTATTACTATGTATTTAAAAATTGTTTGTATGTCTAAATCAGATAAATGGCATTGTACTTATAGTAATAGCTCTTAGTCTATTATGGGCTTAATTATCAGGACAAAATGAAGAACTAACCTACTCAAAGGCTTTGAAAGCATTGGCTCAGCTTGCTGCACTGCTGGATGAAATTTTGTCATAATATTTAATGCTAAGGGGTGTGGTTTCCTGTTTGTCCGTTATTTAGGGATAGAAATTGTACTAAGTTGGCCGTTTGGACCAGATGAACTGTCCGTTTTCCGGAATAGAGAGGGTCCGCCCTCAGAGGTTAGTTTGTATTAGTAGCTATATGAACATGAGTCCGTGCCAAAGATTTTGTCCGTTGCTGGGAGTGTCCGTTATGGGAGGTTCCACTGTATAGCAAATTTCGTGTGAATTCTTATACAAACATGTTCCAAATAAAATAAGGAAAAAATTGCAAGTTAAGTGAACCACCTATTTGCAATTTGTGGGATCAAAATTTTAGGATAATTTGCAGGAAAATTTCCTACAAACTTCAAGGAGATTATCCCACATAAAAGAACATTATTATTATATACCAATGTACCAACAAGTTAGTTAAACATTTTCTTCAAACAAAATTTAAAGCATATATAAAGCAAATTTAAAGCATAGCACAGTTTTCATAATTATTATAATGTATGGTCTGATTTCAAAAATTGTTTTCATCTTTAAATTTTAAATATGCCATATAGTGCATGTATTATTACTCCATAATTTTCTGTAAGTAATCTCTACTTTGCTTTTTTAAAGTACCACTTTGGTTTAATTTAAAGTCGTATAGTGTAATGTCTTCAAAACTGATAGTACCACATGTAAATGTGTCTCTCAGTACATAAGGCCTAAGCAAGAGAGATTTGTGCTTTTGCTTCTGTTGATCCATCCAATAAACAGTGATTTTGTTGCCTTCCTTGTCTATATGATGAACAACACCAACACTAGGTGGCTTAGTCTTGCTTGAAACTGTAGCCACAAGCATTCCCTTCTGGAGGTCTTTCTTAACATCTGCATTCTGGTGAACCCTTCCTCTAGAAGGACCAATGTATATCTGCATGAAAAACATGTATGCACTTATTGTATTATTCATGCATTAACTAACCGAACATGAGCTAATATAGCTAGTACGTAATGAGGTAATATCACTGTTACAAATTAATGTAATTAATTTATACTGTATTTGAGAAATTGTGCAAAACTTTGTCCTTTAAAGGAGATTTCTGAGTAAAATAAACTTTTTTGTAAATCTTCCTACAAATTTGCAAGAAACATTCCTATACATGCATATGCAAGTTTGTAGGAATTTGCAAAAATTAAACCTTACCTACAAGAAAATTACACATTTTGTAAGAAGATTTCCTACCAAATGTGTAGGAAATTTTCCTACAAAATTGCAAAATGAACCCTTATAGAAATATTGCAAGATAAACCCTTATAGAAATAAAATATATAGGAAATTTTCCTACAAAATTGCAAAATGAACCCTTATAGAAATAAAATACACATTTTTAGGAAGATTTCCTACCAAATGTGTAGGAAATTTTCCTACAAAACTGCAAAATGAACCCTTATAGAAATAAAAAGCACATTTTGTAGGAAGTTTTCAGAAAAATTTTCCTACAAAATTGCAAAATGAACCCTTATAGAAATAAAATACACATTTTGAGGAAGATTTCCTACCAAATGTGTAGAAAATCTTCCTACAAAACTGCAAAATGAACCCTTATAGAAATAAAAAGCACATTTTGTAGGAAGTTTTAAGAAAAATTTGTAGGAAACATGTTCCTACACTTTAAAAGTGTAGTGGGATTTTCACAAAATGTGATGGTCAATATGGGATAATTGCCGTAGCTTGCTATTTTTTTTTCTTATTTACATGTTTACAGTAGCAGGCTACCCTTTACCAGTCAAGGTGTCTACATTTGTCCCATACCTTTAGTAGTCTAACCACAATATAACAAATCTAGCTACTTTAGGTGTAAATACGAATAGACTTTAGCTAACGTTTTGAAAGTATTAGTGAAGACTAGAGACTACAACTTCAAACTGAGCTGTCAATGCTATTGTACTTTGACACTCACCTTGAAGTTTAAAGTGTAAATCGTACACACCAATGTATCATGCTATTGAGTCCCATCATCCACTCATGCACATGTCCATCTACCTTCCTTCTGTGTGTGCAGCTGATCCGTGTCAACAATCCTGACCTAGTACTGTTTGTTGGTGAGGCTCTGGTGGGCAATGAAGCTGTGGACCAGCTCTCCAAGTTCAACCGTGCCTTAGTGGACCACTCAGAGGATGGCAACACCCGCACCATCGATGGCATACTTCTTACCAAGTTTGACACCATTGACGACAAGGTATCGTGATGTACCCCTAGCTAGAGCTAACGGTGGCATGTTACTGCCAAATCCATCTTCTTTTCTTCTCTGTTTTGGGTGTATTCATTTTGTCTCATTAAGAGGGAGCCTGGGAGGTTGAGTACATGTATGTACCATGTACAATATGGGTTTTTTGTGTGTTTTTTTTTTTTTTTTTTTTTTTTTTTTTTTTTTCCTTCTTCCTGCATGAATAGCAGTTTATGATTTTCTGAGTTATTTTAGTATACTAGTTATGTTGACTCAGTAGTGCAATTTTATATTGTTGTCATGGTAACAGGTTGGAGCTGCTGTCTCGATGACCTATACTACGGGTCAACCCATTGTGTTCATCGGGACAGGTCAGAGCTACAAGGACTTAAAGAGTCTCAACGCCCAGGCCGTCGTGTCTGTGCTACTAAAGTAAACACTGTTAGGACAACATAGATAATGTTAGGAGACTGTCCTGTGAGGTGTACCTGTGTAGCTTGAGTAATGAGATAATCTATTTTGAACAAATTATGGAACTTTTGTATTACACTTGAACAAAATAATCGATGAATAAAATATGCGTGTTTAAATACAGCAAAATCACAAAAACTGTGTGTCGATACATTGTCATGTATATAGTAAAACAGTAATTGTTGTCGACATTGAGGATTAAAATGACATCATAATTACATCGTCTATAATTACAATGCGAAATTGATTTTGTCATACGCTAGTATGTGTGTTAGAGCTACTAATACTGGGTGTGTACTTGGCTGACTTTATCGAGGATCTTTCTAGACTCATTCGTCTAAACTCTTCCCTCTCCAACTCACGCTTGTTGCTTCCTAACACACACAAGAAGGGAATAAAAACAGACATTAGCTAACTGTTACAAAAGGAAATTTACAACAATACACTATTATATCCACAACAGTATCAGCAGTGAAACTAAAACACAGTGTGTGATGTATCAATATTTCTCACCTTTGTCCTCGTCTCTGCGGGTCATCTGGATGTACTTGAGCACTAGTATGATAAGGACTATCAGACAGCAGGCCACAATGAGACCCCCGAATATCACTCCGTAGATCAAACCCAGTTCTCCGCTTATTTCACCCCCTGCTTTTGGGGGGGCAGTTGTCAGGGGGGCTTGGGGAATAATGACCGTTTTAAATCCCTCCCACTCTCCAGCTCGGAACCTCAGTTGAACTTCATACTCTTGTTGCAGATCGAAATGTGCCGGGAAATGAAGTCCTGGTTCAACTGTTCTCCATCCTTCTCCCCAATCAATAGACACCTCAACAGCATTGCTGCTTATTTCATTGAGATGTTGCCATAGCAACTGCACGGAGCCATTGGGATATCTCTCCACCTCCACATCAATGTTCACTGCAGCCCCAGCACACACACACACACACACACACACANCCTTCTTCCTGCATGAATAGCAGTTTATGATTTTCTGAGTTATTTTAGTATACTAGTTATGTTGACTCAGTAGTGCAATTTTATATTGTTGTCATGGTAACAGGTTGGAGCTGCTGTCTCGATGACCTATACTACGGGTCAACCCATTGTGTTCATCGGGACAGGTCAGAGCTACAAGGACTTAAAGAGTCTCAACACCCAGGCCGTCGTGTCTGTGTTACTAAAGTAAACACTGTTAGGACAACATAGATAATGTTAGGAGACTGTCCTGTGAGGTGTACCTGTGTAGCTTGAGTAATGAGATAATCTATTTTGAACAAATTATGGAACTTTTGTATTACACTTGAACAAAATAATCGATGAATAAAATATGCGTGTTTAAATACAGCAAAATCACAAAAACTGTGTGTCGATACATTGTCATGTATATAGTAAAACAGTAATTGTTGTCGACATTGAGGATTAAAATGACATCATAATTACATCGTCTATAATTACAATGCGAAATTGATTTTGTCATACGCTAGTATGTGTGTTAGAGCTACTAATACTGGGTGTGTACTTGGCTGACTTTATCGAGGATCTTTCTAGACTCATTCGTCTAAACTCTTCCCTCTCCAACTCACGCTTGTTGCTTCCTAACACACACAAGAAGGGAATAAAAACAGACATTAGCTTACTGTCACAAAAGGAAATTTACAGCAATACACTATTATATCCACAACAGTATCGGCAGTGAAACTAAAACACAGTGTGTGATGTATCAATATTTCTCACCTTTGTCTTTGTCTCTGCGGGTCATCTGGATGTACTTGAGCACTAGTATGACGAGGACTATCAGACAGCAGGCCACAATGAGACCCCCGAATATCACTCCGTAGATCAAACCCAGTTCCCCGCTTATTTCACCCCCTGCTTTTGGGGGGGCGGTTGTCAGGGGGGCTTGGGGAATAATGACCGTTTTAAATCCCTCCCACTCTCCAGCTCGGAACCTCAGTCGAACTTCATACTCTTGTTGCGGATCGAAATGTGCCGGGAAATGAAGTCCTGGTTCAACTGTTCTCCACCCTTCTCCCCAATCAATAGATACCTCAGCAGCATTGCTGCTTATTTCATTGAGATGTTGCCATAGCAACTGTACGGAGCCATTGGGATATCTCTCCACCTCCACATCAATGTTCACTGCAGCCCCAGCACACACACACACACACACACACACACACACACACACACACACACAGAGAAAGAGAAACATATTACATTTCAAATTAGTCCTTTAATCTTCCTTATAAATCACAATACACGCACAAAACTCATTGCCATTCCGGGATAATTAGCGGTCCATGTGACTGAACACAATGTTGCTTGTTTGGTGATCACACTGACTACAAGGCATGAACAAATCAAAGCAACAAATCACTGCTGACTTTGTTGAAATTTGAAACGTGCACTATCACACATGTGGCTTCTACAGTATTTGATATCCATCCAGGCAAGCAGTGATTTCATTAATGAATTGATAAGATTGTTGCCTAGGGATTTACTAGTAGGTACCATTAGCTACTAGAGGGTATGCAGTGGGTGTAGATAGAGTACACCGCTTGGAATTTTCATCTCAATACTATCAATTTACACTGTCACTATTGTTACACTAACTCACTGGGTGTGCATATCATGTGTACTATGGGATTTCACAATAAGTGAATTCGATACATAACTGTCAACTTATCAATACAAGTTGTCATAGTGAACTCTGACCTTCAGTTGGGTGTGTCTGAATTGTGCACTCGGCTGTTGTGTCGCTGTCAGATGAACTTTGAACCCTGAAGGTGTAGGTGCAATTTGGAAGGAGATCTTCAATGTAGTGTTGGTTCACTGCATCTGCTATGGGAACAGTGATTCCATTGCCATTGATCTGATCGCAGCCGTATGATATTTGAACACTTTCTTCACTCTATGTTTGTGTGTGTGTGTGTGTGTGTGTGTGTGTGTGTGTGTGTGTGTGTGTGTGTGTGTGTGTGTGCAGGGTGTGTGTTCCTGCATGATTCCATGAACTTACCTCCCATGTTAGCAGTGCAGCTGGCAAATCAAAGACCGTGCACTCAAGAATGATATCAACAGGTGTCGCCATCGTTGTAGTAACACTAGGTGTGGGTGTGGCAACTATAAAAATGGAGGTATAATAACCACCTCATTACACCCAGATCAATGACTCACATCGGTACACAGCAATACTATTGCATGAACTAACAATTTCTGAGGTTCACCATCAGCTCTGGACCATCTCCCCCGAGGTTGTATGGCCAAATGAGGATAGCGTGGGCACTCAGTGGATCCAGCTCGAACAGAGGGATGAGAACACTCCTGGCCGATGGGGAGAGAGACAGGCGGGCGCTCTTGTGAAGCCTCCAGATCAAGTCGTAGGAAATCTTGTAGCCATGGATGGGAAAGTCAGGGTGCTCTTCTTCTGGAGGATCCCACTCCAGGAGGAGCTGAGGACCGAGGACTAGAGATGCTCTCAGATTAGATACTGGGAGATGTGGAGGGGGGACTGTGTGTGTGTGTGTGTGTATNGGTGTGTGTGTGTGCATATAATTTTCACTAGCACACCTCCATCCAAGATTGTCATTCAAGTAAGAGAACCCTCCATCTATCACCGTGGCGATGAACTGTCCACCTGTCAGAAACATGACGTTCACCACCACTAGTTTGCCCCTCACGTCAGCTGGTGCCGACTCAGCAATATACATGGGTACAGACATGGCCGCTATTCCTATCCCCGCACCCACAATGACACGACCAACAAGAAGCATCCACGAGTTCACAGCAGCTCCAAGCACTAGCGACCCAACAGTGAAGACTACTGCTGCTGAGATCAGTGTCCACTTACGACCGATCCAATCACAGAGAAAGCCACCCACCACGGCTGCAATGGCTGCAGTGCCGATGGTAACGCTGACGATTATCTCCACCCACGTGGAGTCGAGTAGGAAGTGGGCCTTCACTTTGAGCATGGCACCCGACACAACCCCAGTGTCGTAGCCGAACAGAAATCCCCCCAAAGCCGAGACTATTGTCAGTACCACTACGAACCCCATACCGCCACCACGTCCTTTGCTCTTTCCGTCAACATGCTGGATGGACGGGACGGACCTTAGTCTCGGCAAAAGAGTCTCTTTCTCGCTTTCTCCCGAGTCCATTTGGCTCATAATTTTCTGCCTTCTCGCTCTCTGTTTGTTTGTGGGCGTGGTCATGTGGTCATGTGATGATGTTGACTCCACCTACCAGAATTTTTTTGCAATGTCAGCACTATTTTACTAAGCTATGGATGACGAAGTAGAAACGTACAATCTGTGGCGTATCAGAAAGACTGTGATGCAGATGTGTCACGACAGAGGCTATCTAGTCACACAGGATGAGCTGGATCAGACACTAGACCAGTTTAAAGAGCAATTCGGAGACAGACCGAGGTGTGTGGGGTTTTTTTCTAATTAGTGCACACCATGATGTTTCACTCTGCGCAGCTTGTAACTTGTCTTCTGTATTGTTAAAAACGCACACTGCAGCGAGAGAAAGCCTTCAAGAACTGAATTGTCTATTCTAGTAGCTCACAATCTCGATCCAACAGGTATACTGAAGACTAATTGATGAGTGCCAACTTGTGAAGGCTTGTTCACAAATTTATGTTTAATGTTTCCATGTATCATTTAGATCAGATGTTTGTATTCTTTCCCGAAGATCCTAAAGTCGGAATCAAAACCATCAAACAGTGAGTGATTACAGGGGGCATCTCCTTCATAATTACCTTGTTGATTGCTTGTGGACAACATCTGTAGCTTTATGCACTTGGCATACCTCACCCCTCATGATGTGTCTCTGTACAAGACACCCACTTAAAGTACATTAGAGATAAGACCCCCAAGCCCCCTCAGGGTGCAGATGTACATGTAACTCCAACCACATCACATGAACCACATGCAGGTATTGCGAGAGAATGCAACAGGAGAACATTTCTCGTGCCATAATTGTCGTGCAAACAGGCATGACTCCCTCTGCCAAGCAGGCGCTGGTAGACATGGCTCCCAAATACACTCTGGAACAGTTCAGAGAAGCAGAGCTGATGATCAACATCACTGAACACGAACTAGTACCTGAGCACGTCGTAATGAACGACGATGAGAAAAAAGAGCTTCTCCAACGTTACAAGCTAAAGGAACACCAGCTGCCTAGGATCCAACAGAGTGACCCAGTGGCAAGGTACTTCGGGCTGAAGAGAGGACAGGTGAGAAATTTGTTAGACCCCAATCTGTAGTGACAATGGAGTTAATTGTGCATGTCTGTGACTGTTTGTAGGTGGTGAGGATAACTCGATCCAGTGAGACGGCAGGAAGATATGTGACTTACAGACTGGTACAATAGTGCATTGTGCATGCCGACTGTCTGATCACTACATTTGCATTTCATTATGTATTGTTGCATTATTTTTTTCGCTCAACCTGCGTCATGTGCCTGTGTGTGTGCAATTGTGACTGTCATGTGACCTAGTATAGTAGGTTGGTGTTCATTGCAGACTCCTCAAATCCCAATGGTTCTCTGTCTTCAAGGTCATCATCTTTGCTCTTTAGTTTGGCTTTAGAACGCTTCCCCTGAAGAGCACAAGAACCATAAGAGTCTAAATTTAGCCTGATGATCTATCAGTATGCAGGAAACTTTTTTGTCAACTGCTCACCCTTACCTTGAACAGTTTCCATTTTGTTTTGGTCGTCTTTTTCTTTGTCTCTGGTTGCTCCTCTTCTGCTCCTCCCATTGCAGTGGGTGTGGTCTTTAGTGTTTCCAATAGCAACTGGTGACAGAATTCATACTGTTGTTGAGTACTGACCAGCCCACTTCGACACTCTCTCACTCCTCGGATCACCTGAGTGTCACATGATCATCACATGACACAAAATTTACACATCTTTATTGGTCAATCCCTCACCTGATCCAGTATGTTGGTATCATTGTCCCATAACATTGGATTTTCCGATGACATCATCTCATAAGCCACACTCACAGCACAGTAGCATCCAGCCCTGCCTGCACCAAGCTTGCTTATCACCAATATCGGCTGAACATCACATGACAATCACATGATACGATACACTTCTATGCAGTATGTACATGCATTAGCCTCATTGCCCATGGCGAATATTTTCTTCAAAAATAAGGAAATATTCGTGAAGGAGGAGCCTGGAACAAGGCTATACATGCATTGCTCACAACTTACAAATGACGTCTGTTTTTGGTCTCTCAATTGGATCGCTCTGTGAATGACGTTAGCAATTGGCTGGGTCTCATCAGGAGTACCTGGATACAACACAAACAGTCTCAATAATTGGCATGGCTATTGTCAGTCTCTAGTCTCTTGTAAGAGACTAACACTATCCGTAACTATATAGTCTCGTGGGCCAAACGTGGAGGGTGGGTCTGGTCAGTCTGTCTGGTCTGTAAGACTACCCCATAACATGACACAATGTCATGCTATGGATAAAACGACAACCAATGTTAGTATGTACCTTGGTGTCGCCAGGCTTTGTAGTGTATCAATTGGACGGTGTCTGATTCCTGGTCCACCTTGCTATGTAGTACCAATGTACCAAAGACGACATCTGGACACTCTTTACTCTTACGTTCATCACTGAGACGAACTGTTAGACAATCTACATGTATAAGTTTAGGACCAAATAATACGGTAATGCAGTAACACTGAACTCTCTGAGGACTATTGTTATATAAGTCTTTTAGTCTAGCTCAATATATAGACCATTGATAAGGATAGTCCAGTCTTTTATTTGACACCCTAGATTTGTATAGGCTATACAATGCAATATACCATATAATTATTATTGCCGGAAATATAGACAGTCAAAAAATTTGATGGCTTGCTCCATAGAACATAAGTAAATTGATGAGTTTTAATTTGACGATTTATGCGTGTCACTGTGTATACATACGTATATAGCAGCCAAAATATCGGTGAACTTAAATTTGACGATTTGGACTTTGACTGTCAGATTGTCAATTAAAATCCCTGTCAATATTTCCAGCTGTATGGTAATATGCTACTGTATAGAAAAAATCCATTTTCAATCACCTTGTTCCCATGCTCGTGCCACGACCAATGGATAAGAGTGGGTGTGTCCTTTCTCTGGCCACCATCTCTGCACCTCATTCTCCATTGTCAAAATCACCACCACGCCCACTCTGGATTCCCACACGAGTCGCCAGACGTCTTTGACAGTTGTGTTCAGAGGAGACTGGGTCACGATGAATCCCCTGGGACGCTCGGGAGAACCAATGAAACTGAAATTGACAGTACATAGTTGAACTCTTGGATGGAGGATGGAAAGTACATGTCATGATGAAAAGTCAATGGAAAAAATCTTGAGATCTAGCTGGGATTCGAATCCTAACTAGCTTTAGATCTTTCAAAATCTAGTTGAATGTTCTTACCACTAAGCTACTAGAACTACAATTTTTCAACACTAGCCAATCTCCATGCAAACCAGATCTCAAGGCTTTGCCTCATTCCCAGACTCTCTCTGTGAATCATTACATGCTGCAATATTCACAGGGAAGGAAGCTACACAAGGCCTACATCTGCTACATGTGATTGTGCATGTTTGAATTTAATTCCTATCCTACCATGCATTGATGTAGTCCGATCCAACTTCTTCCATGACCAGCTGTAGTTTGACTCTGCTGTGTGATGGAGGTATCGGTGCTTCTGGTTGGTTCTTACTGCTGTTCCTAGGCAACTGACTAATACTAGTATCGTAGGTCTTTCCTTCAGAGGCAGTTTGAAGAGCTTGGAAGCCATTGTGCAAGAAGCCTCCCATCTTCACCATACCAACCCGCATTTGAAGAGCAGAAAACTGCATAAAAAATACATGATCCAGAGGTGAAAAACGATGTAATGGTTATACATGCACCTCCTAGCTCTTGGTAGCCAGGTATTTCATACCCATTGGTCTTTCATTGGTTTCTCGTTGTCCGTTCCACTGGTGGCTCCAGTGGCAGTGATACCTCCAATCCTCTCCACAGTGCTCGTGTGTTCCAGGGAAGGAGACGAACTTTGACCTTGAAGATCTGGCATTTGTGTTGACATCACTGAAGGTTGTTCAATCACCTAGCAACAAATGAGGGGGAAGGGGGGGGGGCAAAAAACACACACACACACACAAAAAATAGAAATTTACCTTAAAAACAAACAATCCCCTCTAAAAACAATTAAAAATTTACAATGATAATTATTATTTCTCTGCCGGAACATTTATATAGGTACTCACATTTTGGTCAGCACTAGACATACTGGAAGGAAAACTCTCTGTGAGGAGGCTGCTACCAGGCAGAGCTGTTCCAAAGAAGGTGGTACTCTCTCTCTTTGGTGACTGTTGCTGTGCTATCTCTGCATGATCGTGTTCCTCTTCTGATAAAGGTTGAAGTTCAAAACCAACCGGCTATGAAATTGATAAGACATTACATAGAGATGAGATGATGATACCAATGTGTGCTGTGGTAACCCTTACTGGTCTTGAAGCCCTACGACCATCTCGGCTTGCATGAATATCATGAACACCTGAATAGATCGGTTAGCTCGAAACAAATTTCATATGCACAGCAAGTCACAGCTTACTTTCTTTCTTGCGAATGAATTTGCTCATGATGAATTGAGGTAGGGAGCTCCGTCTTCTTCTGTTGGTCCCACCCACTATTTCCTTGACAACCAGAGTCTGTGCCGTCTCTTGTGGTGCTGGTAGGGATTCCAGTGCTTTGAATGTCGTGTGTCTAGTGCAGACATGACAAAGAATATTATATTATGTTTACGTACATGTAGTACTGGGTGACGTCACTTCTAAATTTACCTCTGTGAAGGTGCAGTGGTTGAGAGTGGTTTCAAGAGTCCGGTGTGGAACTGCTGGGGTCTCCATTCCTCCATCTCTAGCATGTTCCCTGTTGGGGGGAGGGGGGACACTTCCCCGGCTCCAGGAAGTGGGAGGGGCTGACTGCCGAGGGTTCTAAGGACCTTCTCTTTACGCATGCTCTCCACCAACTGAAAATAGAAACACATGTATTTATAGTAACAGTGAAATGTTGCTGCCATATATGGTAAGATGTCTTACAGATGAAACGGCCGGTGTTGACATTCTGGTTGAGTGCACGTCCAACACTTGGAGGGTGTGGTTGTGACGACCAATCACTTCCTGGCAACGGTTGCTAACCACATCACCTAATGCATTCTGTATAAAGCAAGAGATATCAATACCTTGCAATGTTATCGTGAATGAGTCTCAGACTCACTTGATGATCTTTCCCACACGTGAACTATCACACACACACACACACACACACACACACACACACACAACTTGTCTACCAGTCTGCCAGATTCAAAGATAATGTGCCACACATAAAACCTCATCATCTTCTTATAATATGCACACATGGACAGGTTCATGTTTAGTCTGGCTGCCATTCCCTCTCTTATGATGTTCTTTGGTCTCCTTTTCATGCCTGAGACTCCACGATGGCTTGTGTTCCATGGAAAGATAGACAAGGCTCGAGCTATCCTACGCAGAGTAAGGCCATTGGACCAGGTGGATGGTGAGCTTAAGGACATTATAGCTGACTATGAAGAGTACAAGAGATCCCAGCAAGGTATGGTGTGTGAATGAGTGAGAGAGAGAGAGAAAATATCATTGATTTGCATTAAACTTTGTGCTGTCTGTTAGGTTTGGTGGAGTTTGTCACAAGATTTTGCACGACAAAGTCTTTATTACTGGCTCTACTTGTTGGATGTGGTCTACAGCTCTTTCAACAGTTTGCTGGCATCAATACTGTCATGTGAGTGTCATATAATCAGTCACCTCATACCACATCTATTTACTTGTAATCTGGCATTGTTCTTAAACATCATTGCTTACTGTCATTCACACACAGGTATTATAGTGCTTCTATTATTCAAATGGCGGGTTTTGCAACTCAAGATGCCATCTGGTTGGCTACTGTGCCTGGTTTTGCTAACTTTCTCTTCACGATAGTCGGACTCATTCTAGTCGATCGTTTGGGACGAAGAAAGCTCCTTATCGGAAGCGTTTCGGGGACCATCTTTGCATTTCTTCTCCTCTCTTCGACCTTTGTACTCATGGACCACTTCAGTCCGTCAGCCGATCCCATGGTGGATTCGTCTTGTGTCTATCACTCCTGTGGTGCCTGTGTTGGTAACTCTCACTGTGGGTTCTGTGCGGACTACGATAATGCCACTGGACTCTATTGGAATGGCACTTGCAGTCAGGGAGGCAAGGAGTTGCCCGATGGAACTACCAATAGTCATTTCCTAATCAATGGGACCGATCTATGCTTAGTGGTTGGGGAAACCCCTAATGATACTCAAGAGATGACATCGCCATTTTTAAGAGAGTGGAACTATATCAGTTGTCCGAACAATCATTATGCTGCCCTTGCGATATTCTCCCTCTTTCTGTACATTGCATTCTTTGCTCCGGGCATGGGACCACTGCCCTGGACTGTCAATTCAGAGATCTATCCCACCTGGGCTCGGAGTACTGCCATCTCCATAGCAACCTTTGTCAATTGGTGTGCTAATTTGGTCGTATCAATGACATTTTTGACTCTTGCTGACACACTCGGTCAGCCAGCAACTTTTGGACTCTATTCGGGGCTATCTTTCTTGGGTCTCCTGTTCATCGTGTTCTTTGTTCCAGAGACCAAAGGAAAGACTCTGGAAGAAGTAGATCAGCTGTTTCAAAGACCACACTTCTTATCATGGTGCAGAAAGAAGAGAAATAGTTTATTATACTAAATTTAATGATTGTGTCCGTTTAATATTGTGTGACTATATGGCCGTCCATTTCTAACAGGTCTATGTAACTCAATAAATTTCCAAATATATTATGAAACACTCATGGTAACAAACATTATAATACATCAGTATATGCACCACAGATTGACAAAAGTTCAACTGGAAGGGTACTGGCTCTTCAATGCCTGTACAATTTCAATGTACTTCTGTTCAGCAGCCTCCTTGCTCATTCCCTTACGACTGTTCCAGTTGTCCCATTTGGCTTTCCCCTTCAAGTCCAAGCTGAACATCCCAGGTCGTTCGGTGTTGATATCACCAACAGTGGCTTGCTTGAAGTAGCCATAGAGGTCCAACAGCTCCTGGTCTGTTGGACGTTCAGTCAATTTCTTGACTTCTTCTGCTGCCTGATTGAATGCTTCAGAATTGGACATAATGGTCTGCAAGAATACATACAGTTTAGTACTTCTTTTCTCGAAAAACAGACAAGACTCACCTCTGGATGTGATGAGAATCCCAAAATTCTTGATAGAGCCCCACCCGCTGAGCCACGTGATTCCTATTGATTCTGTGGTATTTGTGCGCATGCGTGAAAAGCACATGTCCTCTTGTTCTCTAAATAGACAACATGGTGAGTGGTTTATGTGTGTCGATGATTATTTCGCGGCTTCTATCGAACGAAGCTAGTTGATTCTCTTTCTTTTTGTTACCATTGTGTTCATATATGCATGTACTTTGTCTGTAGCCGCCCAAACAGCAGCAAAAGGGCCAACAGAAAGGAAAAACTCAACAGAAGTCAGCCAAGCCATCAGGTAGTGGTGGAAAGGCCAAGAAGAAGGTGAATCGACTGTGTTTAGTTGTAAATGTGTTCACAAATATGGTTCAATGTACTCATACCTGAATATCTCTATGTATTATGATGTGTGCTTGATAGGATACTCTCACTCACATGTAAATACACATGCACACACACACACACACACACATAGAAATGGTCCAAGGGAAAAGTACGTGATAAGCTCAACAATCTGGCTCTGTTTGACAAAGCCACATACGACAAGCTCTACAAGGAAGTGCCCAGTTACAAGTTGATCACCCCAGCAGTGGTGTCAGAGAGATTAAAGATCAGAGCCTCTCTAGCAAGAAGGGCGTTGAAGGAGATGGAAGGGAAGGGACTTATCCGAGAGGTCCTCCTCCATCACGCACAGGTGATCTACACCCGAGCGCCAAAGGGAGATGAACATTGATTGTTAGTTGTCATGACGATATAGCACAGTGTTTTTGTCAGATGAATGCAATTTTATGAAGTTTGAAAATATTGTGCTTATTTTCAAAATGATATCATAATTATGTAATTGTCTAACAGTCAGAACCAGTTGTGTGCAATCGATACTTGTCTAATTCCTTCCGAAGTTCCTCGTTTCTTTGAGTAAGTTCTGCTGTCAATTTCTTGTAGTGCTTCAACTCCCTGTTCTTTGTTAATAGAGCTGTTGCCATGGAAACCTGACCCCCTAGTGTCCTCCCATCCAGCTGTAGAGTGGTAAGTGAGGAGTTGGTCTGAAGACAGTCCAGAAGAGCTCTGGTACCTTGAGCATTGAGTCTGTTCTCAGTCAGTACCAGACAAGTTAGAGTGCTGCATGAAAATTCAACCCCAAACATAAGGAACCCTCCCAATGCCTGCTCAGGCAAGTGTCTATAGTAAATTGGCAAAAGGTTGATCCACTAAAATGCCTAGCACATAATGAAACAGTCCTGCTACTGAGTCAGATGTAAAAATTTCTACTAACCAAGCATATTTTTGGGATACAATGATGATATTACTTTTCAACAAACCTTGTTTTCGTGAGTGTCTCACCAAGTGCTGTGGCTCCACCATCACTGATGTGGTTCTTGTTCAACCATAGATGAGTGAGAGTGGCATTGGTTGCCAAGGCTTCGGCCAAATGAGCACACCCTTCATCACCTACCCCACAGCTGGCCAGGTTCAACTTACAGAGAGCCTTGTTCTGTTTGAGCCCACGACTCAACAGTTCCACTGCACCGTCACCGATGGAGACATTTCCACACAGGTCCAGAGAGGTGAGGGATGAGTTCTGACTGAGGGTGGTGGCAAATCTCTCTCCTCCTCTCTTGCCAATCCCACACGATCGTAAACTGAGACTCTCCAGTGTGTTATTCTTGCAGAGAGACAGGGCGATTTCTTTGGCTCCCTCACAGCCAATGTTGTGATTCTTGTCCAGAATGAGATGTCGTAAAGTTGCATTCGTTCCCAAAAATTCCCCTAAAGCAGTAGCTCCATCGTTACCAATCAGATTGGAATGGAGATCCAAATGTGTAATGGTTTGGTTTATCCTCAAACCAGCCAAGATGTTCTCCAGTCCAAGATTGCTGATTCTACTCTGACAGATCCCTAGTGAAGACAACTTGGTATTAAACTGTAGCGAGTTTGCCACATAACCAGCACCAATGTCCCCAATGGTGCTATCGAGAAGGTCCAATTGAGTTGCATAGATTGAGAACACACAGAGACAAGAACCCTTCAATGCCTCGGCTAAATAAGCAGCACCCTCACTGTCCACACCATTCAACAACACATGGAGCTCTTTGATGGTGCGTGTGTTAGCAATCACATTCGATAGATGTTTGGCACCATGGTTACTGCATTCACAGAGCTCAAGGGTCACGTTCTCAAGCGAACTATTTCGTAGAAGAACATCTTCACACAGTTTAGCTATCTCCTCATCACCAATGGAGCTGACTATATGGAGGTGTTGAAGACTAGTGGACTCCCTCACGGCCACTAGAGTTGGGAGAGAAGACTGGTAGCTACTGATGGTCAGTTTGAGGGCAGTAGGTCTCTCCTGAGAAGTTCTCTTTTCCAATTGTTCACATCTGTCCACACAATGTAAAGATGGAGAAACAGCTGTAGTTGTTGCCATCACTGTAAGAGCCCCGCCCCTTATGATATTGGAGCCACACCCACCATATGGTTACCATAGTGATAATGGTGATCACAATTTCTTGAGAGCCATTATATAAAGTGCAGAGAAATTGTCAATACATTATTATGCATGATAGTATTAAAACAGCATATACCCACTCACACAGAACACACACACTGATAACACAATTACGAAAATGTACTTGTATAATAATTAATTAATTACAACAGGAGCATAGTAATAGTTTACAGTGGTAATGAGAACGAGATGGAATGAGAAGTCATAAAGATGAAAGGCGAATGAGATAATACAAAGATTTAAGAGTCTTCTAACAAAACACATGCTCAAGCTAAACACCAAAAAAACAAAAACGAAAAAGCTATAAATTCTTGCCAAGCACACTTCACACCATTTCCATGGCAACCACAATCCCCACCCACTCAGGAACAACTCAAAATACATGTATTATAACGACTGACGGATGATGTGCTCAGTCAACTGTGACAATAATGACATCACTAACAAAAAAACAGACGAACAGACAATAATAAACAGCAGCAATGACCAACTATCTCTCTCTGTGGGGGTGTGGTACAGGCTAACATCAGGTGTGAAATGGACAGACAGTGTTATATATTATAAAGAAGTCAATGGTTGGACGAAGATCCTTCTGGTAAACTGTTGCGTGTGTGATGGGAGGGGCCACTCCCCCCTCCCGCAGACTCTGATGTGCCTTGCGCAGCTGACGACAATGATGCTTTACTTACATGGGGTGGTATTAATACAGACTGAAGGGACGGACGAATGGACAGCTCTAAAGGGGTTAAAAATAACACAAAAGGTCAAAACAAGTGGAAAAAAAATTGGTAATGGTCATTGAGTAAAATGGTTGTGACGTTAAAGGTGCTATTGCACGAAAGTTGTACGCATAGTAATTTATACCGCATAGTGAAGCCATAATGTGCATGTCGTCAACACGAGAATAGGAGACCGTACGCGTAAATTGCATTCCAATGACGTATTTTCAACCGTGAAATTTCAGTATTGATTTTGGGCTATTTTTTTCAAAAACTTGCCGCTTCCGTGCAATAGCACCTTTAAAGAGAGAACATTGTCATAATAATGTACCCCTTTCTTGTTTATATACAATAATAATGTACCTTATAATAATGTACCTTTCTTGTTTTTATTTACCTTGTGGTGTGAAGTTATAGAGGGGAGGGAACTCTCTGCCGTTGGGCATCTTGGCCGTGGGACCTCGTAACTCATTGAAGAAGGGATGGGCACACGCCTCCATTGGTGTGAGACGCTTGGGGGGAGTGTACTCTAGGAGCTTACTGATGACATCGATTGCCTCAGGGGGTGTACGGGGTCTGAATACCTAGAGAATAGACGCACAGGCAGAATGATCGATACACATCCCATAGACTATTATATAATAGAGCAATTTTTATATCATTTGGACCATCAACAAATTGTTACGACAAATTAGACAGATGTATAAAAGTGGATAGTATTCTGAGATCACAATTCATGGAAGTTTTACATAGTTCTACGGGCAAAAACCGGTAGGCTTTTCATGTTCGAACGCCAAAAACAACTCACTTTGTTCCAAGGGTGTGCTTTAATTTGGGGAAACTTGAACTCTGTGTAGTTGGAGTTCATCTGTCTGATCTGTTCCTTGGTGGGAGTGCCCAGCACCTTGATGATCTCCACCAGTTGGTCCACGCCAGAGTCACCGGGGAAGATGGGCTGGCCCAACAACAGCTCAGCAAACACACACCCAGCACTCCAGATATCTATAAATAGCACGGGTAGAGCACAATAGACTAATGATATCATAATGACATCATTGTAGGAATAATTGGGAGTTTAATGCATAATATACAGACACTATACGTTCAGAGTTTGTGTGTATCAATAACATTGTGCTATCTCCAGGAAACTTGCACCAAATTACAAAAACACCACTCAAGTTATGCAAATAGAATCACAATAACATTCAACCATCATCAATGCACTTCTCACCAATATCACATGTGTAGTCTGTTGCTCCAAATATGAGCTCTGGTGCTCTGTAGTAGCGGGAGCAGATGTAGGACACGTTGGGTTCACCTCTTACCAACACCTTGGCACTAGGGAGGGAGGGAGAACCCGCGCCAAACA